>JAVQJS010114424.1:0-40318 GCA_036024795.1 Galaxias rostratus | reverse complement strand
GAGTAAACAGCCTTTCACACTAATTTATCACAAACCATTTGTTCAAGCAGTCTAGTATTAAACAAGATTCTAACATAATCTACTACTATTGCTATTGGTCTAATTTCTTCCACTTCAGGATATTGTCTGGCTTTGGAAGGAGCACCTTGAGGAACTTCTTGACTCCCATCAGCACGTCCTCTGTGAAGGAGGCAGAGTTTGAAGACCTGAGGGAAGTCGCAGCAACATCCCTGGCAGAGGTCACTGAAGTATTTGGGAAGCTCCTCAGTGGCAAGGCACCGGGTGTAGATAAGATTTGCCTCGAGATGCTGAAGGCTCTGGGGGCTCTGTGTGGCGGTCAGAGACAGTACCATAGGAATGGCAGACGGAGATGGTGGATCACATTTTTTAAAAGGGGGATCGGAGGGTGTGCTCCAATTATCTGTGTATCACACTTTGCAGCATACCTGCAAAAGCTTATGCAAGGCTGCGAGAAAGAAGACTCCGACCGATTGTCGAACCCTTGATCCAGGAGAAGCAATGCTGATTCCGTCCTAGTCGTGAAACAGTGGACCAACTCTTTACCCTTGTCGATGCTGTTTAGGGGGGAATGGGAGTTTATCCATCCAGCCTATGTGTTTTGTGGACTTTAAACAGACTTATGGCTGTGTCCGGTGAGTCCTGTGGGGGTACTCTCGGGAGTATGGGGTACCGGGGCCATTGCTACGAGCCATTCGGTCCCTATATAACTGGAGTGAGAGTTGTTTTCGTTTGCTCGACCCAAAGTCAAATATGTTTTCAGTGGTTGTTGGACCCCACAGCTTACCCAGTTCTGTTTGTGATTTTTACGGATACAATCTCAGAGTAGCCGGGGTGAGGAGTGAGGACTGGATCAGCAGTGTACAATGAGGGAATGGATCCATGGTTTGATGGATTGCATGTTAAGGAATTAATTTGGCATCCGCATGGATTTGTGTTTAAATTTTCAAAATGTATCTTCCACGCATAATTTTATTCTCAATGCATAATTTTAGGGGGCTTTTGAGAACCCGAACTTGCATTCCAAATATAAATGTACGAGGAAAACACATTGTGTTGACATTGGATGTAAACACGTAACAACCGGGCTCGCTGTCACGCAAAGTTACGCTTAAGTCTTTTTGGGAGCCATTATAAGCCCTAAACTGAATTACTTTGCAATCGAGCCACACCTTTAGGCTATGTGTACTAGGCAAGGCTTGGTAAAGCCCAGATCGCTTCTGTGGGGTGGTGGGCTTACTGTTCACCACAGTAATGGCAACAAGATGATTCTCAATTGCTGAAACATTATGGCATACTTTTAATGCCTTGCTTTCCAATTTGTTGGTTTTCCTGGAAATGCAAGCGGTGCTTGCCTACTCCCCACCGGAAACATTCTGATTCTCTCAGAGCTTAGTTCTTTCTCTAGGGCTGCACAATAAACTATTGTAATAACAATAAAGCCAACTAACATTACACTTTGTCGGATATTTGCATATATTAATCAGTTCAAATAGAAACACCCTCTCCCTTCACTGCATCAACCAAAGAAAACTCAACTTTACGTTTCAACTCCAGACGAGTGCGACGAACAGTCACAGGTGTTCCTGTTTAGCATTCTAATGAGTTAATCCTCACCCCCAAGAAACTAATTCCATCTTGCTAGTCTGCTAGTTTTGAAAATCTGTAACCTACTGCATTTATTAAATGAGGTTGCCTTACAAGGACCACAAACTACATATGTTGGTTTTGTTGGTCAGTGAAACAACTCTATTTTTTTTTATACATGAACATACATTTTTGGTTAAGGACATTATATTGTTAAGTATATAGTTGGTTTTTGATAATCATATATAGTTGAGATCATTGGGGTAACGATATTCACATCAGGATTTTGTTTATTTGCCATTATTGTGTAGCCCTACTTTCTACTCTATGAAGTCCTATGTATTCTATGTGCCATTGCCCAGCTATTGAGAGACTGAAATGAAGGCAACCCATCCCCATCACCGTCGTTTGACATGGTAGGGATAGGGGCTGTAGAATGGAAGTGGCGTCAGCTGCAGCTGTCCTGTTCACAGTTTCCATGTTTAGAAAGTTGCCGACAAGACAGTTTCTTGGCACACAGAACACACACACACACACACGCACACACATGAACACTCATACCTAAGTGGCCACATCCAAATGAAACACCTCCAAGCCTATCAGTTCTGTAAAATATATATAAAATAAATGCAAATACTGCACAGCCCGGATTGACAAAATGTTACAAAATTGTAATTTGGGTTTCATTGAAAGTAAACCTATCTGGACTCACTTGGATTAAGGAATGCTCTTCTACACCTAGGTTTTTAAAAAAAATTTTTTTTATACATTGTGTTGTGTGGCTCTTTGTATTGGATTTAGCAACGTGGTCAGGGCAGCTTAGGGCATTTAATACATATGCAAACATACGTTACTGTGCATATGTTCTATGCAGGGGATACTGTTTTGAAGGCGAACGGTGGCCACACTAAATGTTGATTTTATACAGATTTGATTTTCCCTTGCCTTGTGTTTCATGTATTAAAGAAATTAGCAGTTCACATTTAAAATCATAGACAGACGGGTGAGAAAATGTATGAAAAAAAAACTTATTTAAATGCGGGTGCTTCCACATATGCACTGCATAGTACAATTAAGCAATTAACATCAATTAATCATGCTCTGTGGTATGCATAAAAATGCTAAGCATGCCCAGTTGATTTTGATTTTGTGTCAAGGTGGTAGGAGGATAAGATCTATGTGACTTTAAAAGAGGGTTCATCGCTGGTTCACGGATGGCAGGAGCCCCAGCCGCAAAGATTGCTCAACTGGCCGGTGTTTTAACAGGAACGCTGACTAAAGTGACTGCATTTAAGTCAATGGGAAAGATATCACTAAAAAGTCGGAAATTGTGGTCAACATCGCACATTTAATAACTGCAATGCATTTGTGCAACCTGTAAGGAAAAACAGACGAGCAACTCTTCCTTGGGTAACGGAGAATGTCAATGCAGGACTTCATCAGACTGTTTCACCAAGAACGGTCAGTTGACAATCGCATTGAGATGGGTGTTCTACTATGGTTGTAGTACGTAAACCACTCGTTACAAAGATGGATGCACATTGGAGAGTTCAGCGATTCAAAACCATAGGCTGCCCCTAGTCACCACTAGTCTACAGAGATGTGGAAGTGATATGGTGATATGGTCAAGTGAGTTATCCTTCACCGTAATCTCGACAAGTGGGCGATGTGTATGTGTGGCGTGCACCAAGAGAATGGCACAGGCCTGAATGCTTGACCCCAACAGGGAAGGGATCCAGTGGAGCTCTCATGCTGGGGGGGGGGGGGAGGGATTTGCTGGCATGGTTTGGGTCCGCTTGATCCCATTAGAGGAAAGGGACATGGCAAATAAATACAAAGTTGTTCTGAGTGATCACCTTTATCCTTTAATGGAATATTTCTGTCCTGATTGGAGTGGTTTCTTTTAAGATGACAATGCCAATCCATAGGGCACAAGCGTCACTAAATGGTTTAAAGAGTATGAAAATTAAATGATTTGAAATGCTATGGTATTCGCAGCTGCCAAATTACCCAATTGAACACTTACGGGAGATTTAGGACCAAAGTGTTATACAGCTCCACCACCAGAAACATCAAAACACCAAATGAGGGAATATATTTTGGTTGAATGTGTTCCATCCCTCTAGTAGAGTTTTAGAGACATGTAGAATCATTGCCAAGACACATTGAAGCTGTTCTGGTGGCATGTGATGGCTCAACTCCTTACTGAGACACTTTATGTAGGGTCATATAATTTGTCACCAGTCTGTACATATTTATATATGGATAGGTTTTTATAACTTGAAAGACTTCACACCTGCCTAAAACCTTTGTATAGTATTGTATACCCCAAGATAAAACAAAAACTTAACCTGTACTGTGTCGTCGTACATGTCCACCGTTCTATTAGGATGAAGCGACACTGCCAATCTAACAGGAAGTACCCCCCTGTAAACAAATAGGGTCTTGACTGTTTCAGTCCATTTGTGCGCTTGATTGGCGGTTAGTCTAATGACTGCGACACATTATATTGAATTTGCTCAGGAAACACTTTCTGGTTATTATGAGGCCTATTTCTGGGGCCCTATCTGCACCTGCGGTTTTGGATCAATTCCGTTATTTTACTACATGGGAAGTAAAAAAGAAATTGGGGCTTAATTTAGGCAATTCTGGGGCAGCAAATGACAATTGATGCTTGGACACTTATTTTGGCTGCTTTCAGACTCATTGGTAGTGATATAGCTATCTGAGCTCAGTTGTATCATGACAAGTGATTTTTACCAAACAATGTAAAGCAATCCCAAACAGCCCAAAGCAACACAGTATAGATACTGAAAATATTTTTGCATCTGTACTGGCATACGGATATTACGTAACACAGTTTGGCATATCCTGGAATAGTAAGTTACAACAGGGTCTAGATTGAATTTCTAATAATAATAATTTGGGCAACATGGTGGTGTTTAGCAGTGGTTAGCACTGTTGCCTCACAGTAAGAAAGTCCTAGGTTCAAACCCCACCTCAGCCAAGAGCCTTTCTGTGTGGAGTTAACATGTTCTCCCCGTGTTTGTGTGGGTTTCCTTTGGGTACTCCGGTTTCAAATTCATTGCCGTGGCATCAATCAGCCGGTGTGTCATGTTTGGTAGCTGTCTGCCTGTTAATTGTTCGTTCTGTGGTATTAATTGGTGATCTAATTGTGTAAAGTGCTTTGAGTATCTTGAAAGCCGCTAAAACAAAATAACATTTATTAATGTTATTATTATTAAAAATAAACTACATTGCTAGGTTACCCTAAACTTTTTGCGTTGTTTAGCCAATGCAAAGGGTCAAGTTAACTGCATTACAGCTACCAGCCAAATATTTCACTAGTAGGACATATTTGATGCAATGTAGGATGCCGTCTAATTTCATGCAGCCCTCTCAATTTTATACTGCTTTTAAGAGAGAGAACAACATTTGTTTGACCATTTTTGTGTTGTTTATTATTTTTTTTGCTGCAGGTGAGGACACTGTTTGGACAAAGTATTTTGATCCTTAACTATGGAAAATCCCCTTCACCGACCGGCAATAGTCTCCCCTGAACAACTAATGCTTAGTTAGCAGTTCGCTTTTCCCCCTTTTAAATTTGTCAGAACTAGGGGAGGAAAAAGTAGCGGACTTGACGCACAAAGCACCTTGCATCACTTTATAGTGTGTTTGTTTTATTGTGTCTTGGACCTTGGTTAAATCTAATCCATTCAAGATGGATTTGGAGCCATATCTATGGATGGTAATCCTGGGCTTTATCATAGCCTTCATCCTGGCATTTTCCGTTGGAGCCAATGATGTCGCTAACTCATTTGGTACCGCAGTCGGGTCAGGCGTAGTCACTCTGCGACAGGCCTGCATCCTGGCTTCAATTTTTGAGACTGTAGGCTCAATGCTTTTGGGGGCCAAGGTGGGCGAAACCATCCGGACGGGCATCATAGACGTCAGCCTATACAACGAGACCGTGCCCGTGCTCATGGCCGGGGAGGTCAGCGCCATGGTTGGTAAGTTTGATCCAGCGTCGGGAAATGTTTGCATTATTTCGACACTAACCTGGTTAAAATGTACTGATTAGGCTCCTATGACACGGTCCAAACTCTTGTTGATATTTTCAGTATAATATTTATTAAAATATATTTGCTTATTTCTGCCACACCACTGTTTATCTGAAAACTTTTCTGAATATTTATTGTGGATTATAACGCTGAAATTAGATGTTATTGGTACATATTTAAAATGAGTTTTCATTGAGGTGGAGCAGACTTCAATTTTCATTGCATGCTTATTTGAGTTATTTGCTTTGTACGCAGTACACATTTTGAGATTTAATGTATCAGCTTTCAAAGTCTTATCTTTTTATTATTTTTTTTAACTGTTCCCACTCTAGTCTTGAAAATCCGTTGTCCTTTGTCGTATACAGGATCGGCTGTTTGGCAGCTCATCGCATCCTTCCTTAGGCTGCCCATCTCCGGGACACACTGCATTGTGGGTTCCACTATTGGATTTTCAATGGTGGCCATAGGCACCAAGGGTGTTCAGTGGATGCAGCTGGTGAAGATTGGTAAGATGTTAGTTTTGTTTGTTTCCCTGTGTTTGTTTGGCATCTGTTTGTCTGTGTATGTTTATACACATCTGCTGCCTACACTGGCCTGAAAACCTGAAGGAAATAACGGTTTGTATCAATCCGAATTTCTGACTACTTAAAGTTACTGATTGGTACCTCACATCAACAACAACACTCCCCCTCAACCCAACTCACAGGCCAGAACATTTCTCTCCTCCTCCATTCCAAATATGAGATGGACATCTCATACCTTTGTCCTTTCAGTAGCTGAGAAACTGCAACGCCCTGACCAAAATAAATCCAAGACAGTGCTGCCATGATCCTCATGAGCACCATCAATTACCGTCACACCACTCCAATTCCGCCTTGTCACTGGCCCCCTGTCCTCTACAGAATCAAGTAAAAACCCCTTTTGCTGACATTCAAATGTACGGCTTACTTCAAAGATCTTATCACTCCTCACAGACCCTCCAGCTGTCTCAGGTCTGGGGACAGCTTGCTTCTCCTTACTCCCAAATCCAAGCACTGCTCACTGTGTGACCAAGCATTCAGTGCTGTAGCCCTCCATCTGTTGAATGCCTTCCCAGAAAACCCAGAGGCTGCCTCAGTGTATCATCGTTTAAAACGGGCCTTCAAACACATCCATTTAAGAAAGCCTTCTACTTGCTGTGTTTTTGTTATTTTAACTATTGTGGTTTGTTCAAGCGTATCCAACATTTTATTAACATTATCAAAGATAAACAATATTGATATTAATGTTGGCTGTAGCGCTTTGAGATAGTTATTTAAATGTAAAACGTCTTACAAATGAAATGTTGTAATGTAAGTTCATTACTGTGTTATTATTGATTTACTTGTATTATTACAATTAGGCAATTTCATCATATTTCCAGAATCAGGTCTTAACAAATATAATCCCCATTCACTTTTCCATTCACTAACCCATACTTAAGTTTTTGCCATAGTGTTTAAGTTATTTAGTAGAGGGTTACCTAGGTGTAAAATAGCCTGGTACGTGTGTGCGTGCATACGTTAGTATCGCTGCTTGTTTATTGCGGTCCTGACTCATTCTTTGACTCCTTCAGTTTCGTCCTGGTTCATCTCTCCCTTGCTGTCTGGGATCATGTCTGGAATTCTCTTCTACCTCATTCGTCACTTCATCCTCAATAAGGTGAGCTCACACAGCTTTACATGTGGCAAACAAACAAGTGTATCCACAACATTGACACTGCCTAATATTGTTACAAAGCCTGCAAACTTACAGCTGCCTACTACCCTCAAAAAATAATAATTTATGCAATAGAAGCATAAGATATGATCTAAACAATAAAAAAAAAACATCTTAGTTAAAATGGTTAAATGCTGAAATATTTTAAAACATTCTAATAAATTCTTGAAAGGGGTATGTAATCATGGAAAGTACCTTAACATTTTTACCACTAAAGTTATTCTGTGAGCATACCTTTAAGGTAAACGAGAATAATGAAATCCACCTTAAATTATACTATGAAATGTATATCTAGATGTGTACCATATTAATACCAACTAATAAACATTACTCTCTCCATTCTGACCTGATTTCACCCCTTGTGGAGGTCTAAAAATCAGTTCCTCTCTCGGGTGAAGCAAAGGAACACGGCACATTTTGAGTACCTGCTCCTCACAATGCCTTTGCAATTACATCATTGCCCTCACTCTCCTTTGTAGGACAAGCTAACCCTGCCCTGTTCTCTTTCCCTCTATCTGGCCTCCATGTTCTTTTGATAAAAGTAATATATGGAGACAGACTGTACAGTCAATAAAAGCACAACACGCTGTTCACAATTCAAATTACTAAACCTTCTGGACTATATCACAGTGTAATTGATTCCTGTAATGAATCCACAATATATTTTCTTTTTGGGTGAAAATATTGTTAGAACTGTATGGTATTGTTGACAAATCATTTCCACAAGTGGACACAACATAATATTTGGGTGGGACATTTCAATTCATTATGTTAAAACTAATTTTCAGTGCCTTAATTTGTAAATCAGATAGATACAATAAAAATAATAATCTGAAATTACAAAGTATAATCACAAAGTAGGATTTTCTTTATTTTAAATTTAGTAAATCGGAAACCTAGTCTCAGAGTAGTCTAGTGCTACGTAAGTAAATTACAGTCCAATTAGTTGAATGCTCACAGTCACTCATTTGCTTATTGTTGCCATGTGGCAACAGATTAATTTGACTTCTTTACATAAAGATCATCAAAGATGGTTTTAATTGTGAAAATCCTCACTCCATTTAGCATTGAAATGTTGTTCATGAAGGCATTTGGCCTGAATATCGAACAATTAACCAATTTGGAAACCCTCGGGTCATGACCTTCCTTTCCCCGTCACACCTCGGTCGATATGACGCTATCTCAATGTAAAATACCCCCTTTTCAATCCTCAACTAATTTGCCTATTCCTCTACCTACAGTAATTGTTGGGATTAGAAGTTTATCAGGCCTTGGCCGTCACTTTCCAATGGCTTTATTTTTTTTTGTTTTTTTTTTGGGATTTGTACATATCGTCATCTTACTGGAAAGAATGTTCTATCATCCCGGATGAGTCATACACACTGATAATGTGTACAAAAACAGTTCAAAAGTTTATCACATTTTAAGAACAGATACCAAGAAGCTAGACTAATGCCTCTGCATACTAGATTATCTCTCTAAGTATAATCAACATGTGTCTGTGCTCAGTGTTTAATTTCTTTACCTGTAAATACATTCCACTGACTAGGATCGCTAGTCACATCCTCTGGTCACATCGAAGTCTTCCACCATCTCCCACATAATCGTCAATTTCATCTGACAATCTCAATCTTCCTTACATAATGCTCTTCTTTGCTTCTTTTATATGAACCAGCACAAATGCCATGAAATGTGGTGAGTAAGAAACTCTATCGTTTTTCTATCCACAGGAAAACTCTGTTCCTAATGGCTTACGCGCCCTCCCACTATTTTATGCTACAACTATTGGAATCAACACCTTTTCCATTATGTACACTGGAGCTCCATGTAAGTATCGATCCGCAAGTGAATGCTCTGAAACCATCTTTTTCATGTGGTAATTTGTGCAGACATTTTATTTAAAAATTCTATTTTATTTAGTATTTTATATTTACATAGACATGCTTTCAGTGAGATAATGCTAAAACAAAGTTACTTTTTATAATGTTAAGTTTTTCTCTGCTCTATTGATCCGTGCCTTTGTGTATGTTTCAGTGCTGGGCTTGGAGATGCTTCCTATCTGGGCTATCTTTCTCATCACTCTGGCCGGATCCGTGCTTTGTGGGGCTTTAGTCTGGTTCGTAGTATGCCCCTGGATGAGAAGGAAGATAGCAAGTAGGTATTGCCACTGAGTTTTAGTTGGCAAAAAGATGGTAAAGCTCTGACTTTCTCACACAGCCTGAAAGCACGAGGCTTTAAATCTGAGCTGGCACGAGGGCCGCGGCCTGGCTTGAACTCGGTACACACTGTTCCCTGGACCCAAACAACGGGTGCCAGATGATGTGTATTTTAATCAGCCAGTGCCAAAATTAAGTCTTTAAAACCGTGTGTTTCCAGGTTAAAGTCGCCTGGAAGGTTCTAGGCGAAAGGAGTGCCTTAAGGTTATGATATTAAATAAATCCCTACTATATTCCCCCTATTTGAACTAATCAAATATAATTTAAAAAAAAATCTTCTCACTATGCAAACCCTTGAAGTAAATGCTTTGTTAGTTAGAGGGCTTTATTTTATATATATGTATTTGTGTAGCGGGTACGTTATTGTAAAGAGGCGGTTCCACCAATATGCATTTCGACCCAAAAAAAGAATTCTCCCCATTTCACTGTACATTTCATTTTGAAAGATCAGTGAAGCATGTTTAATGTCAAACAGAAAGAGTTCCTGAAATCTTCTAGTTTGCCCCCAAAACCTGGTGTTGATTCAGCTTGCCACGTCATGCTGTGTATCCAAACATTCTCTTTCCAGCACAAATTTCACTGCTGCTTACTATGGCACAATGTCAGAATGCCATTGGGGATTATTTGTGAGATTCTTGATACTAATCTCAACAATGTTGTCAAGTCAAATGCCTGGCGATTTAGATATTGAAGGGGATAAGTCAGGGGGGTGTTGGGATTTATTTTGGAGAGTACGCTAAATCCTATGGAATGGAAGGTCTGTTGATGGTGTTGCCTTTAGTTCCTCACAGAAAGCTGCGCACAACGGTTTATTACGTTGGCCTGATATACATGCTGTTATAAATACACTTCCAAAATGGCTAAAGAACGAATGGCATCAAGATTGGTAAATGAAGAACTTTGAATTATTATAATATTTTTTTACAGCATATTTGGCCAAATAAAAATGTCGGTTTCGGATGCATTGTGGAATTAAAGCACCATTGTATGCAGTGTGTGAACTAGACCGGGTCAATCAAGGGTTCAACGGCACCCACCTGCCAGTTTTATTTTTATCAGCCCTGGCGGTCCTCTCTACTGGACCTCGGTGTCTGTCCGCCTGTCATTTGGGGCCTCATGAGAACGTGCTCCGTTCGTGGTCCTGATCAGGGCTTATTGGCCAATCACCGCCGGCCACCGAGTTAGTTAATGTGCGGTAACAACAGCTGACCTGTGTCCGTGAGATGAAAATACTCAATTAAGCCATGGATAAGAAAATGCAAAAAAGGTGAAGGAGGAGTGGAAATTAAATTTAAAAGAGGAAATATGATCTAGAAGCACAAGCTTCCAAGTGTAAAAAAAAATACATTTTCTGTTTGGGCAACTACTGCCTCAAGTTGCCAGCAATGAGGAGCAGACTAGAGCTGCCAGATCATAGGCAAAAGTAATAGGCTGTGCTAAATGTAGGCAAGTCAAATGATAGTGGCACAGTGATGCAGACATAACAAAAGCTAATAGCCTTCCCTTGGAGTTTTACATGCAGAACGTAGTAGAAGTAAGAGGTGAATTTCATCACTCCATTTTTATTTTTAAGATGTGGAAACACCCCATCTTCATTTAATAATATATTTGCATGAGATTTTATTTTGAAAGTAGTAGAAAAAGTACTAAACACAGTGTGGCAATATGAGATTATCAACATTACACACAGCATGTCTTAATCAGGGGGCCTTGATACCCCTGTATTTGGCTCATGACCACACATGACAATGTTTGGGTCATATAAGTTCCGTAATCAGTTATTGCCTCTACAGCAATACAATTTCCAAATCACCATTTTGTCATTTCTGCCTTGGCCAGGCTGCAATATAAAGGATTTTTTTAAGGTTGTGCAGCTGTTCAAAGCAATTAACGTATAAGTATGTCTTGTAACCTGTGGTATGGTCTTTCCAACTAGGTCGTCTGAAAAAGGAGCAGACACTGGCCAGGATATCTGATGAGAGCTTGGACAAGATTCCTGAGGAGGAAGAGGAGTCCCCCGTTTTCAAAGAGCTTCCTGGAGGGGCCGATGGGACGGACGAGGCTGTGCTGCCCCTCACAAGCAGCGGCGACAAGGACACACACGAGTCCACCGGAGAGCTCAACAGCCTGGCCAATGGAGGCACTGTCCTGCCCAATGGCCGAGTCTATGGTGAGTTTAAATGCATGCAAATTTGAATACTATAAGTTGTGATGTATCATTCAACCCAGACGTCAGCAATTGGCCCGCAAGACGATTTTATGTGGCTCGTGAACTAGTTTGAGGAGTATTTCTGAAGTGGCAACAATGTTGCCAATTACTTGGTAGCCATAAAGATAGCTAAGTTAAGCTAACATAATCCAAAATCAATGAGAAACAGAGACGGTGGAGCGATTTACTATGAAAAAGTCAATGTAATTCTTAACAGACAAACTATTTGGCCTTTATTTTACCATCCCATGCCAAATTAAATGTTTGTTAAATTTGCCAAGCAGCTGTTGCAGTCTTAACAGAACTACTGTAACGTGTTTGACGTATTTTAGGTGAGCCAGTGTAGGAGGTATATTAAATGAAGTCGTTAGGCTTTACTTTTTATCCCAAGCAATTTATGAGCAGAGATACTGCACATTCACAAATAAACCTCACATTATTGCAGCCTAACCACAACACTTGCAGCTTCAAAATATTGAGGAACCTTAGATTGGGTTACGACAAACAATTTGAATGCCAATCTCCTATTTATTCACTCTCACACACCAGCGTTACATTCCCATCACAATTATAATTTTTCATCAATAAAGCTTCGTTTCGGAAATGCATTCGAGGAGGCTAATCCGGGTCAAGCGAAGGTGAGCATGTTGAAAAAGTTGCTGCATTTCACAGGGTGCTGAACGTGTTTCTGCCTGATCCAACAAGACGGCAGTTACATTTCGCAACATTGAGCAATGTTTCCGTGTGCACTGCAGCAATTGTAACAATGAAGTCACTGCTGGCTTTTAGATTGGCTAGAGACTTCAAGGATCAGTATATCAGCTTAACATTTTTAAGAGAGGTGCTTTTGTATGTCTACCACCCATTTGCAATTGTAGCTGTCCTGCTGAGGCCAAAGCTTTGTCGCCCATTATTAACGAGGCCACATTCCCGCTGGAGCTGCTACAAAATCAGAGTTGAAATTTAGTGAAGTTTGAATTTGGCACTGATTCTGGGGTCATTTTTCTACAATGAATTTCATTTCCTTCAAGTACCAGAATCGTAGCCAGCTCACGGATCTCAACCAGTGCATGCAGCTTGCCTCGATTTCTCAACAACTTGTGTTCGTCAAGCTCACATTAAATCGCAAATGACACTTCTCCCTCTAGACTATAGAAAGTTGAAGCAACCTTTTTTCTGATCCCAGTCCTTCTACAGACACCTTTTTCTTCCTTTTCAGACAGTAGTTTTCCTCAAACTTTCTTCAGAAATACTGAATAACTGGTAATAAAAAATATATAGTCCAAATCGCTCTAGATTTTGCGGTTGATTCAATAACTAGCTGCAAGCTTCTTTTTTATTTTGTTGATTAGGTCAATGCATACATCCCACTTTGTATTGGGACAAAGTCTATTAAGATTTGGTTTTGTTTGTAACTTGTTGTTCTTTGCTTGTTATGACTGAAAACATTGAATGAACATTGCCGTTCCCAACACAATTTATTATGACGTTGCTAGGCAGGCCAATTTCTTGTAATAACACTTTGCTGTGGCAGTCCAACAAGTGGGCCACAAACCCCTGTGATACTTTCGAAAGTGGCCCTTGGGCAATTGAATTGAAGATCCCAGCTTTAACCCCTTTATTTCCCTTACACTCACAGGTCGAACCCACTCCATGACCAATGGCACTCTCAAGTCTCCTCTGTCCAACGGTAGCTTCAGCTTTGATGGCCATATGCGCAGTGATGGCCAGGTGTATCACACGGTACACAAGGACTCTGGTCTCTACAAGGACCTGCTCCACAAAATTCATCTTGGTCGCCTGGAGGACGAGCGCTCAGGCCCTGCCTCGGGCGGACCGGCCGACAACAACTATCGGCTTCTCCGCCGCAACAATAGCTACACCTGCTACACGGCCGCCATCTGCGGCATGCCCGTCCAGCCGCTGCTCCGCTCGGAGTCTCGGGAGGCCCGCGAGGACAGCGAGAAGCTCGTGGGCGAGGCCGGCGGCAGGAGCAACAGCGTGTCCTACTCCAAAAAGAGAGTGCGCTACGACAGCTACTCCTCGTACTGTAACGCGGTGGCCGAAGCGGAGATAGAGGCGGAGGAGGGTGGCGTGGAGATGAAGCTGGCCTCGGACCTGGAGAGCGGCGAGGAGGGCAGAGTGTCGGCGGCGATGCCCGTCGACGACGACCACGAGGAGAAGGACAAGCCCGAAGTGTTCCTGCTGTTCCATTTCCTGCAGATTCTCACGGCTTGCTTCGGCTCATTCGCCCACGGAGGCAACGATGTCAGGTGCTGTCCCCACTGCACTCAGAACCTCCAATGTGCCTTTTTGTCCAAATGTATTAAGTTGTTTAATAAAATGTGAAAATAAGGAAACGTTAATAAGTTAATGCAGCAAAAAAAACAACAACAACAGGTATCTAGCCGTATGCCAGGGCAGATGATGTGACTAGCCACACCCTCACGCCCAACCCTTCATCCAGTCTAAAATGTGTGACAAAATGGCACTTTGACTGGACATTAGAACTTGTGCATTTATTTCAATCTAAGTTTGCAGTCCACACCAAGAGAGATCAATATGTGGCTTTTAATGCGCCCCGGTTTTGAGTGGGAAAACGGCTTTGCAGATCTGATGAGATAAGCCCCAGGAGGCCGTGTAAGAAGGTCCATAAGGGTTCGCCTAAGTCTGGCCTATTATTAGTCTGTATGTGACAAGCCACAAACACAACCATGGTTCTAATCATAATATCCTTGTAGATGTTAGTTTAGACTGGCTCTTTACGTGTAGTGTCATGCTGTTCAGGTATTTGCATGTAGAGATATCCCTAACAAGCATTTATAGAGCCCCCAAAACGGAGATGTAAAATATCTTCGCTAATATAATTAAATTGGCTTTTAAATTATGTGTACTAGATTTTAAAAAAAAATTACAAATTTTTTCATAAAATATAAAACATTTGCTCTAGTGATTAATGTTTATTTATATGTTAAACTAGAGGCCTGTATTTTTGGTCGATTTATGTTGTTCACATACATTTTCACAAACCCACAATATTGTGAACATTCTTTGTGTTTCCTGTCCATAGTTTATGTTGCCCCTCGCCTCTCCATAGCAAGGTCTATTGTTATTTTGGCATGGTTTTATAGTGTTAGTATATAAAGTATGGTAAAGATGAGGAAAGTCTTTACTCCCAAGTATTATTAAGATCACTATGTTAACAAATGTGTATCTTTGTCTGGAAGAAAACCACTTTCCATAGACCGTCATATTGGATCAAACACTGCAAACGCAACAAAGCTTTATTTTTTACTTCTACAGGCTAGTATGGCTAGACTAAAAACACTAGTGTAGTAATCTGTACATATCTGGACAAGGGGCATTTCTTTGAAAACGTGAAGAAAATATAGAAAATAAAAATTCCTAAACTGTCACTATAAGGACCTTGATAAATTTAAAACAAATGTAAAATCTAAATATTTTAACCGCACATTGATATTCATTGGAGACCCGCTCTTCGATTTAATATCTACAATTTCCTCCCTGCATGTAGTAATGCAATCGGCCCCCTGGTGGCACTGTGGATGATATACGAGCAGGGTGGCGTGATGCAGGATGCTGCCACGCCGATCTGGCTGCTGTTTTATGGCGGTTTGGGGATTTGTGCCGGGCTCTGGGTGTGGGGCCGCCGAGTAATCCAGACCATGGGCCGTGACCTTACACCCATCACCCCCTCCAGGTGAGATGTCAAGTAACGTTTCGATTCCCTGCGTGTTTCATGTTGTTTGTGTTTGTCACGAGAAATGATAAGGTGTGTTCAAAGTAAAAATGCCTGTTTAGTTAGTTTGATCTTCTGCGTGTGACTGTACAGTCCATCCGGAAAGTATTCACGGCTCTTCACCTTTTCCACATTTAGCCATGTCCTGCCGTATTCCCAAATGTTTTAAATAATTAAATAATTAAATAATCATTTTTATCAAAATTCTACACACAATACACCAAATTTTACAATAAATAGAATTTTGAGAAAAAAAGGATTTGATCCCTTGTGGAATAAGGCCGTAACAGAACAGTGAAGCGCTGTGATGACTCTCTGGATGCATGTGGGATGTTGCACTAGGGCGGGTAAAATTATTGATAAAATAATTGTTTTGTTTTGGTTGATTCATCTTTGGTTTACTCTGTTCCTCAGTGAATGCGGGTGGATTTCACTAAATGTGATAGGCTTAAATTACCTCTCAATGAGTCCCGGTAATTGTATTCAATACAGTGGAGGTGTACATCAACGCCCTGAGCACACTGTGCACGACAAAATGCTTGCAGTCCGGCGGAAGTCATTCACTTTCAATGAGATATCCGTGCCGCTGCGTTCAGCTGCCGGCCTAGCCTGCGTTGCTTGACCACAATCAGGTGTTATATTAGTGTTATATTATATTATATTTTCATCTTTTGTGGTGTTTTGCCATGTGGCAAAGCGGAAGTTGATGAACCACAGAAGAAGAAAACAATGCTTTGTCATGCACAGCGTGATCGGGGCATGAGTGCAACCATGTGCTTGAGTCTGCAGCAACGTTACCCTTTGTCACAAACTTTCTGTTTTAGCTCCTCTCTTTAAGGCCCCCCTTCCAACGAGCCCTGGCTCTGATTGAGCCGCTGGTCAAACAAAGGGAATTTACCTTCCCCTTGACAAAAACAGGATTTTCTCAGCATGGCGAAACCACCATGCAAACTTATGGAAGTCTTCTCTGACTGGCTCTGTTTGAGGTCAAACCAAACTAGCCACGAGATGGGCATTATGCAAATGTTGGACTTAGTAACATAGATAAGTTACGGAAGAAAATGCTTTCCTACAAACTAGGCGTTTCAGAAGCAGTGTTTTCTGTGAGAGAGAGTAGCTCCCTTTGGTGTGGTCAAAATGCTTTGTAACCTTTTACAGTTCAGACCATATACATGTGTGTGTATATATATATGTATATATGTATATTAAAACACGCCAAAGGAATGGTAAAAATCCAAAAAGCATAATAGGGTTTCTTCAACATGCAACATTTTTTGTGCTGGCTCAGCCATTGCAATGGTTCTCTTACGTTGGACTTTTTTTTTTTTCTTCAAACAAAGCATTTTTGCAGAGATATTTAAACATATTAAGTAATGGAAATTCACCGTTTGTTTAGCACAATGGCTGTAGTTACCACTGTCGCCTCACAGCGAGACGATACTTGGTTTGAACCCCAGCTGACCCAAGGGCCTTTCTGTGCGGAGTTTCTATGTTTTTCCTCATGTTTGTCTGGGTTTCAACCGTGCTCCGGTTGCCCCCCACTTACAATGATCCTGATTTAGTAATCCTGTAAGTGCCCTCATTAGGCACTGCAAATATAACGGGAGTGTGCGTGTCTGTGGTGGATGTGTGTGCAAATATTTTTGGGTGAGCAAGTTCAGTGCAAATTGCCTGTATGAACCAGACTGATAATTGTGAGAGATGTCTTACTGAATCGTTGTTATTATTGCCAAAATACTTACGTTTCTTGCTGTTAGTGGGACCAAGAGAGAGAGAGGATAATTGTCTGTTCTTTCCTATGTGTTCTGACTGTAAGAATTTGGTATGAGGTTTATGGACAATTGCAAAAGCATATAACAATGAAAGATGTCTCTTTGCCCCCCTTCACAGTGGATTCACTATTGAGTTGGCCTCTGCGCT
This sequence comes from Galaxias rostratus, assembly GCA_036024795.1. Lineage (NCBI taxonomy): Eukaryota > Metazoa > Chordata > Actinopteri > Galaxiiformes > Galaxiidae > Galaxias > Galaxias rostratus. The sequence continues at coordinate 22,810 of JAVQJS010114424.1, read as the reverse complement.
AACTGTTGTCTTGGCTTCTAATATTGGAATCCCTGTCAGTACTACACACTGCAAGGTATGACTTGAGAGGAGAGGCCAGCTGGCTACTGGTTTTACTCTAGCCTACTGGCCCCAATGCACAGAAAGCTCACACTGATCCCTTGGGGATAGGCAGGACTTTTTTTTTCCCCAATTCCAAATGTCTGTGTCTGGACAGAAACGCAACCAGCCCAAAATTGACAGTTTCTCAAACAGAAACGAATACAGTTCAACACGTGCCATTTACCGTAGCTCTGGCTAACTGCATAGGCCCTGTCAAGATCACAAGGACCCCTGGGGACCAGTGTGTAGCAGTCTGTGCCACTTCGCCGCCAGCCCCACCCCTACGTTTCCCCCCCCCCCACCCCACCCGCAGGTGTAATGGACTCGGACCGTTGATGTTCTTCAATAACGTCCAATTCCCTCAAACCCCTCTCCTCCGCTCTAAGCCTTCTCTCACTGCATGGTTTGGGGGTGTGGCTATCTGTGTTTGCCTGCCTGTGTTGAGCTGTAAGCCTCGTCTCCCGCACCTAATCGTTCCTTTCCAGCCTCACCGGTATCCCTGTGTTTTTTATCCCGTCTTTCTTTCCAATGTGCTCATCTCTCTTCACAGTGGATTTTGCATTGAAGTAACGAGTGCGCTTACAGTTCTTGTTGCATCAAATGTGGGCATCCCAGTAAGCTCCACCCACTGCAAGGTATTCAAGTCGTTGGTAGTCAAGTCTGAGCTCTCCCACCAGCTCTGTCACCATTGCTTCACTCTAGGTGTCAGCTGATCATCTAAGACAATTACAGATTCTAGCCTTGATGCCTTATGTATTTTCCCTTTTGCAGTCAAGTTCTACTGTTGACGTCATTTAGATGATGTTCTACGTTTCAAATACTTTCTCCCTACGTTTCTCAAATACATTGAGAAAAGGTTATGACTGTACTCGTCATTCCCTATAAAGATATTCGTAATTAGTTTACATTATATTAGTGAAAAGCTCGGTCATCAAGTGTTCTGAATATTAATTGTAATTGTAAAAACTACAATGGAAGGAGAATCCTTAGAGTATTGAATTCAAACCTTGATCAACTAGTAAAGCAGATTAGTCTCTCGTTGGGGCAAGCTTGACAATTTCATCAGTGTGGATTGGCACTTTTCACCAACGTGTCGATATTTCCCCTTTTGTGTAAGGGTATTGCTGAAGGAAAAACGCACAAGGAACAAAGCTATTAATCATATTTCCTAATGGACTATTCATAGATATTAACTCACAAACTAATTATTTCTTGATTTCTTACCCCCTGACAAAAACTCTCGTGTTTGCCAATATTATAACCCATATATTATAACTCAAAATAACTCATATTGATTTGTATAGCACATTTCATACAACAAGGCAAATCAAGGTACTTTACACAAGACGAGCAGGAAATTGTAGGTAGAGCAAAAAAAAAATGGATAAGATAACGTCAAGTTCCATTGAGAACACTTTTGCTTTTGGATTTAAAAGGTGACAGGCTTGGATGCGTCCTAAATTTTCTGTCAACTTGGAAGTTGACATCATTATCAGATCATTACTACAAGGACTGTCTATGAATGCAACGTAAACCCTTAATAAATCGTTTTTTTTTTAAGAAATAACACATTTTCTGTCAGAAATAATGAAAGGAATCTTTTTTAGTCATTTGTTTTCTCTCTATATATATGTATGTGTATGTATATGAGAAAATTGTGTTGCAAATCCAGTAATGTGAATTCATGAGTTCAGTGTATCGTTATATCCCTAGTACTATCTATTAAATTAGTTTACCACCTCATCGCCAGCAGTGGTAAATAAAATGTTAACTCGCTGACGCAGTTACCGTAGTGTCAAAGACAGGGATGAACAGTTATTTAAAAGCCGTCCTACTAAGTCCAAACCCAGCTCTGGTGGCAGAGATCTTAAGAAAAGCACCAACTGAAGCGTCAGTAATGAATCAAAGCCTTGTTAGATTCCGCTGCGCCTTAAACAAAGTGAGGCGTGAGGAGACGAAGTCACATTGCATCACGGGTGCTCCCTGGTGACCCCGGCCATTAGGCACCCGTACGTCCACACAGGCCATTAGGCACCCGTACGTCCACACAGTCCCTGCCGAGTATGATGAGCCAAGAGCACACTGGAAAAGTACCTGCATGTTACGTGGCTTCGCGCTGTCGACTCGACACCATCCGCGTTTTGAAGTATGATTTCCAATTTAAAATGTTAAGCTAGGTACAAGCAAGTTAAAGCAAATGTGCGTGACATTGGTGTTAAGATAATTATGCATGAAGTAACCTGACTTTGAGCTATCGATTTTTCTAGTTGGTTTCCATCAGGAGTATACACTCGGGTATATGGGAATTTAATCTACTTACCAAAACAGATGCCACATGTTCATGTCTGCACCCACCACAATGGTAGCTATAGGGCTCATTGTTAACATACTAAGGCAAGGAAGTAGCCTATCTTTGATTTGGTTTACAGTCTAATAAATATCTGCAAACAAGATAGTTGCACTCAAATGGCTAAAAACATATATGCAGTTTGCCTGCCAACATTTCCAGTGACCAATTTTTAAATAAAACATTTTAGTACGTCAGCCATGTTGTTTTCCAAATGATATCTCCACAAACCATGGCTCAGAGAATAACTTAAGATATATTTTATTTTGGTCATGTGTTTGTTAGCACCATGTTAGCCATGAGCTACTCTACTGCCACTTGCTTTTTCATCACAATGTTAAATCATTTGACGTCTATATGTGTAGTCTAGTTCTTTGTTGATTTCATCCATAGGCCAAAAATTATTTCAATCTCGCCAAACCCCTTATTGTTTTGGGTCCTCGATGGTGTATGTAGAGCTTAATGTGTGCATGAAGAGCTTAGTGTGTGCAGGCTTTCCTTTCGGATCTTGTTTACCTTATTTAACCTACTTTCAAAAAATAGTTCAAACGTTGCTTTATGCAGTTTTCCCTAATGCCTGCTTAATCTAAGATGAACGTCAGGGAAAGACATTCAAGTTCCGGTTAAGGAAAACCTTCAAGTTATCCTTCCATAGTTGCAAAAACTTATTTTTTTATTGATGAACTGGACAGCCTGCACAGTCTACGGCTGATACAAAGTGACCTCATGATATTAAACCTGTTTGACATTGTTGTACCGCTGTTCATTGCTGAGGTTTATTTTCCAGGTGGGATCGGTGGTAGCTGTGGGCTGGATTCGCTCTCAGAAAGCTGTGGATTGGCGTCTCTTCCGAAACATCTTCCTGGCTTGGTTTGTCACCGTGCCTGTGGCTGGCCTATTTAGTGCCGCTGTCATGGCTCTGTTTGTTTATGGGATCTTACCCTATGTTTGATGAAGTCTGGGAGGCAAGGGGATCATAGAAGTGATATGTAGGACGAGCAAGACGAAAAAAATGCAAATATGAATTAAGATGTGGAGGTTATGAATATAAGCAGGTAGGGAATGGGACAGGGGGAAACAAACATGGGAGGGGGAAAAATAGATGGCTAGAAATATCCGAGGTGGTGGAAATGGTTGGTTCACATGTTGCCTGGGTAATGCTGCAGAGATCTTACTATGAGGTCCTATTTGTTGGTTTTATTTATTTTATTTTTTTTCTTTGTGTGAAAGTGTTTAGCAATGTGGTGTAATGGTTCAATCTGCTGTACATGCATGCAAACACTAAGGCTAATATGGTTTCTGATGCATTAGAGACAAGGTTGAGACATGTTTACTCGCATACAAAATATTGCCGCATACAACAGAACATTTGTTAATAACGATTAATAATAATTTTCTGGCATATCAATTATCTGTTGCATTATGGTGTTCTGCACAACCCAGGGGTGGCGTAGTTGGTCGGGTAGCTATTAATCTTACATGCCGAAAAATACTGTAAATAATGTACTTGATAGCGATCTGTTCATTTGCGACCCGCTTTGAGATAAAATATGATGTTGGTGTTTCTACCAACCAGTCTGTCATGCTAGCCCGTGAAGTATAACCAAAGCTACCAATGAAGTGGCTTTGGGGAGAGGGGTTGAACTATCATTTAGTTCATATTTCTTACAATTCTATGCCAACCCCTAATAGAAAAAAAATATGGATGTTATATTATCAATGATATATTATACTGTAATTTGTACTGTAAATACAATAGTGTTTGGGTTTATGTTTTTATTTTGTGGCGTGGGTTGAAGTGTGTTTTACATGATGTTACATGTCTATGTCAATCCAGAGCCAATAATTTTGAACGCCCACTCACACACATACAAACTACTTATCACCAGCTTCTTTATAGGCCATAGAGGTACTCAAAAGTGGGATTTGATGGGAGTTGAGGTACAATCTTGTAGAAAAATAATGTTAGGAGTGAGACTAATTAAAAAAAAAAGAAAAAAGAAAGTAATTGTCAAACTATTGAACATACCCATATTCACTAAGTAAACTCTGTGATATTCTGCCATATTCAAATGCCAATTTTAGCCAGTCAAAGAGTTGCTAAAGTACTGAGTTGTACTTGCGCACACACACATTTACACTTTACATTGGTGAATGAAGAGAAGGTCCAGAAAGAAATATCGGTAACACTTTAACGCTTACAAGCACCTTAATATAGAGGCCCGTAATGTAGACATGTTAATGTAGATGTAGATGTTCAATTTCTGTGCGATTCATAAACTTTATGGAGCATTTGAAAAAATATTTGAACCCCAAAAAAAAGGATATATTTTTTAAATTATTTTAGAGGGCTTCTTCCCCAGCAACTCATGTGCCATTTTCAGTGGTGGATGTGAGTTTACGCCCGTGGCCTATTAGTATTCATTAGCTGAGTTATGTTATTGGCTAGGTATAGTAAGATTCTGCTGTTGTCATGGCTGCTGTCAGAGTAGTTCAACCTTACTTAGGCTGGTATAACTCTGTGCTTGGTCAATTAGTTTGACTTACATTTTCTGTGTCACTAATATCTGTGATTCAGAACCGCTTGTAAAACAGTGCGGTTGTTAATTTTCTGTAGTGCAATTCACTTCTGACAACACAAGGCATAGATTTTACCGAGTGATAAAACAATGGAAGACCGACCGTTAAACATCTTACAATATGGAACCTTTGATACTTACAATGTCCTTAAGGTGCTTATTATGTGTTCATAAGACTATATAAGTTTTAGTAGCCTCAAACACATTTATAAGGCTGTCTCATTGCATTGTTAAACCTGTTTAATTGTGAATTTGATTTACTTCCACTTTCAGTGACGTAGCAATGTAACGACTCTGCTCAGCGGTTAATCGCAGATCCGGCTCGTGTATGAGCACCTTGTTAATAGTTTGATTGGAGCGAACAGAGTTTACTGACCGTTGGCTTTAACATTAGCTAGCCAGCTATTGTCTGAAGTATCTAACTAACTAAATAATGTTAACCAGTCAGCCTGTGTGTTTGTGAGTGGGTAATGCTAGCTACAGGAGTACAAAAGCATTTTCAAATTGTTGGTTTTTTAAACAAGTTGTGAATATTTTTTTTAAAATAATTTGTCAGTATGTCTAAAATATAGTGTTAATGTCAAAAGATTTTACAAAATTCTCCTATGGCCAACTTTGACACTTGTTGGCTTCTTAATCGTAAGAGAAATAATGGAAATGTTGCTATAGATGCTTTTGAAAAACTCACTGCCTTTAGGGTTATATGGTATTTTACCTAAATTAAGGATACAATATTAAAAACCTCTTCTCTAAAAACCATAAACGTGTCATCAGCTTAGTTTTTTTTAGGAGGTCCTTATGCTACAAACATTCAAACGGCAGATAGCCTACTGCTTGCAATTGTATTTGTGCACGCATAATCAGTGTCAAAAACTCATTTAGGTCAGAACCATCACAATAAAATATAGATCCAATTGCAAGAGCATTGCTCAGTATTATTTTTACAAATCCACTTATTTCACAGGCTCATTCTCTCCTTTAAATGCTATCGTTTTCTTTGCCTTCCCCCAAGTTCACATATTATGTTCTAAAGGCCTATGTAATATTAGCCAAACTGTAACACCACCTGAAACAATTATTATATGTGTACTTTATGGATTTCAATCAACACAACTGAAATCTAAACCAAATCAAAAACTTGCTAGCAATCAATAGTGGAGAGTGACGTTTGTTTTACCACTAAAGTTTGTAGTGACTCAAGGAAAGAACATTAGACATATTGTTATATTTTTTTACAGATTGAATTGTCCCCTTAAGGTTCCGAAGAGGGGTTTACTTCAAAGTTTATCAGTAAGTCAGGGATTTAAGAAAATATCCTTAAACCAGTTCATCAATGGTTTGATACAAAATAAAACATATTTTTTTATCAAACTGCTTAAAGTTGAAGATTTTTTCATCCAACAACAAAACCTATGCTGTTTGGAAGCTGACTTCGATTGCGCTATTGAGATAAACACAACATTATGTTTATCTATATATATATATAAAAAAAAAATGACTTAAGACCTGAATCGACTAAATCTTGAAAAAGAAATGTTAACAGTTTCAAGTACTCTGCACGATTATCTTCCCTGCTCCACGTAAATGCGCTCCCGTTCTATGTAATAGAAGTTCATCATATCCTGACTAACAGAAGCTTACATAACATGCAAGTTATTTGCTGGCTAGTTGATGTGCAAGACAAAACAGCTTGCATTTTCTGTATCGTACTGATGCGCCAACCCTAACCTGTTAACAAGTTATAAAGGATTTATTAACCTTAATAAAGCTTTGTTGTAGCTTTTGTGGCTATAGCTGCAAGGAGCATCGTCAACTTTTAAAAGTTTTATTAACCTTCATGCAATACATAAGCTTTGTTCAGGTTTAACAATGATATATGCAAATTAGGAAGATTATTAATACATTTGTTTATAATACAATTAAACAGAGTTATAAAGAACTGAATGCATTCAGTATTCTTAACCAGTCTATAAAGTGACCAGTTTCTTATTTGATGATAATAGTTACACTTTATCAGTCAGTATACAGTCATTTCAGATACTATTGTTAATAAGCATTTTCTAAGGAATTATTTGTACATTGTTCTGTATTTACTAGCACTTATTATAAGGACATTCATTTTAAGTGTTACCGGAATATCTTTCATTTTTAAGGACTTGTATGTCTCCAAACACTATCCATTAAGATGATTTTTCCCTCTTTGGAGAGCTAACAAATATGAAAACTCCAATCAATAGTAGACCGTACACAACACATTTTACAACTTCCACCCTGAAAGTTCCTTTATCATATATCACCCATCAGATATAATATCAGATATTTTCTTTGAATTTTCATGTCAAAGGTCTGCTGGAACTTGTCAATCAACTGGTAATATGCTATGATTTTATGAATTCATATGCATCTAGTTACTCTTAAGACAATGATAATAGGGGAGAGGCAGGTAATTATATGTAGCCACACATTTTTTACAAAAATAACATTGGCAATATTAAGCATAAGTTGGCCTAATGACAATACTATTTTAATATTATTGTGAAAATGTAATCACCATAGTAATGTTGATAATTACAGTGGGACGTTAAGCATCAAAATAGACAAATTATCTAAACTAAACAGTCAAACACTAAGTTCTGAGTTTTGGCAAATTTGGCTGTAGGGGTAGCACTGATCGTCACCAGCTTTTTGGACAGCCATATGACCTGTAAATGAACAAAATGTGGCTTTGAACAAACGCAATGCGAAATGTTGTGTATTTTGTGGCATCTCCTTTTTCCAGCAACAAATCTATGCCTAAGGGGCCACTTGCCTTGTGTTTTACTGTGACAGATGCAGTAAAGAAGTACTGTGGCGTTTACATCACAACCATATCATAGTAATAATTAAAAAAAAGTTGTTACTTAACGGTGCCAATTGAAAATATAATTTTACCATGTTACCAAGTGCAAGAGAAAAGTGAAGTGTGTCAAGAGAGTGAATGTGAATTGTATTAATGTGTTTTTGTAGTAGTAGTGCTAATCAAGAACCTTGTGTCAATTTACACTGCTGTTTTATGTTAACTCCATAGAGTGTGTGCAATTAATTAATAAAGAGAGTGGACAGAAAATATATTTCATTAAAATTATATTTTTCTATCATGGATTTAACTGACATCGTCATACACTTTAGAGGATCGCTGAGGCGGGTTGAAAAGGTTTCCTGAAGGGTTTTGATAACAATATTTCATTATTAAGAGAGGGGTTCAGCAGCGATGCACACATTTGGACTAATGTGTGTTTGTATATGATGCTTGCACAGAGAGGAAGAAAGTGCTATGTAGCTTCTTGCTACATGCTCTTGTAACACTAAACTTTTTTTTTATATATACCTCAACGCACATATGTAGTACCCCCTTGCCTCCACTGCTTGCAGTGTTTTCTCCCCCGCCCACATGTTTCTGCTGTCCCCCAAATGAAAGGAATTGTATCTGAAGGAAACTTCCCAGTATGACACACATGCACTTTCAGAGCAGGACAAATGTGTCAAGGTTTCACAAAGCCTAGTGTGTTCTCTACTGTGTTAGATGGATGTTGCAGTTGATGAAGTCAGATTTTGAAATATCCATTTTTACTTTGACTTTAGAAAAACATACATTGTAACTTTGTTTCCCTACTGCTTTTAAAATGAGCTGCAAGATTAGGCCAGCATGGCATTGAGAATTATGGAAGCCTATATTGAACGTCATTAAATTGATAATGAAATTCCCAAATATCATAATTTTCCACGACTGTTTGTGAGTAGGATTATAAATTAAAATACAATCAAGTAATTTGCTTTCTCACATGCTCCTGGGTGTTGCATGGATGGATTGAAATTAACATGAAATGGCATTTTAATTTTCAAATTTACATTATATTTTTAATGAAGTCCCTTTTAGGCTTCCATAGAGAAGTAAACACTACTGGGGTCCAGTAGACTGTAACACCACAGTACTGCTGAGGCAGGCATCACAACAGACACGTTAAGTACATTTGAATGAAATTTTCCAAACTCTACAGTTGTGGGAGATCAACATATTAAACCTCAAAGCAGTAACATGCTGAGAGAGAGGTTTTGGGGAGTTTGCCTGGCTCTGAGAAAATACTCTCTTGCCGTTCATAAATCAATTCTCTTCAATGAGTAGTGTTACAAATGGGGTTGTATTTGTAGTGTATTTATCTACCAATCTACAGTAAAACTGTGCTACAGTCTGAATGTTATCTTAATTGGCGTAACTACTGAAATAACACATTTTGGGCAAGCATTTTACAATAGCTCACCATTTTTAAAGAAAAAAAAACATATAGTATTGCAGCTTTCAAAGCCCCCTTTGGAACACATCCAAATTCTTAGTTCCAGTTGGTCAATAGAGATGCACTACTCTAGGTATTGTGGTGAGGGAAAGTAATTTTGATCATTCAGTGTCAACGACACAGTGTTAACCAATGAAAGTTGTGCAATTGCCTAGAATTGTAATGCAATGGTTTTACCTTCTTTGCAGTTCACTGGAACACTCTCTTTACTACTTGGCTAGGCTTTTAGCTCTGTTTTCTTTTCACTATTTTGAACTCTATGCTATTGTACAGTCCTTCAAAGATTAGAATACAAACTCTTCTAGGCTTCTTGGGCTAAGAGCCACATAAAAATAACAAAGCTCCATTGATTTGCATATAATATGTTGTGGTGTTGTTTGACTTCCATTTTATTGCAGAATGTCAAAATTAAAACTAATTAAATTATGGGAATTAAAATTACAAAGAACACTGAGAACATTGAGTTGTGATTTATTTGAACATGTGTCGAGAATCTTTTTTTTGTGTGGTAGCTGGCTTTTTTTGCAAGGAAACCGAAAATGGGGCAGGCTTACATTTCAGAAAAAGTTTGAAGTACAGTAACAGTAACAAAGACAAACCGTACAAAAAAGTAGTTTTTCCCACATTTTATTCTTCCTCAGCCTGGGATCAATACTATGAGCAAAGGTTAAACTACTTTGAAATAACTCTTATGTTAACAAGGACGGTTGCAGTTGACCCAAATGGGTGTTAATAGGTACTACAGTGATTAAAATGTTTGTAAGTTTAAGTCTATGTAGGTGTATCATGTCTGTGCCTGGACTGACACTAGTGCCAGTGACAGCACAGGAAAACTTCAAACTCTGCAAGAAAATACAAACTTACTGTCTTGCATTATCAGACACACATTATATAACACAGCCATAGGACATTCTCATACTTGTAAATATGTTTAGTCACAAAAGCCTTCTCTTCACTGCCATTGCAGCGCAAGTTCACCCATTACAGCAGAAAACGACAGTGACTTTATTGCACGCAGTGGGGCCAATAGAGGTCCGGTGAAGCAACACAAGCGTGTCTGTTGGTAGTTCACTTATTTTTAACGTTATGTTTTTTATCATATACCACGTGTAAGTGTAGTATTATCATGTATTGTTGCCCAATCAAATACAATGCTAAATTACAGGGACAAATAAACCTTATTGATTTATAGTTTTTTTTTCTTGTTTAAATAGTGGCTTTATTTCGGGCTGTACTATACATCAATATAACAAGCCAGATGCTCCATCTAAATGAGTCTTGATTCACATTAGAGAATGTTTTCTCGTGTAAAGTTTGGAAGAAGCCAGTGTACCCAGGCTAAATATATTCAAATATATTCAATATATTCAAACTTTTTCACAACTCCACATTTTTCATGTTACCATATATGTCTTTAGGCAAGTCAATTAGGGCATCTACTTTGTTTGTTCGGAGGTCATTTTAAAATAATAAATTAGAGACTGGTTTATTTGACTATTTCAGAAGTTTATCAAACATGCATTTGGCTTTGTTCCAGTAAATGACGCAGCCCAAATTGGCCATCGTTCTGGTGCCTAAGTTCAGAAATAGGCAGTTGATTTTTTTCTAGTGGTGGGGTAACCTTAGTTGCACCTTCATGAGATACATATGATTGAGAACCATCACAGACGTTTCAAACCATCAAATGATTGTAGAAATATTCTGAACAGTGCAACGATAAACAAAAAAACCTTGACGGCAGGAGAAACAAGTGTGACGAGCGGTCGCTCTGACGCCGACCCTGGAACTCAAAGGTTTTCACAACTGAACAGCCTGTATAAGATGAAACATAAAAAACTAACCTTATTTAGCACTTTACACCCAAAGCGTCTGTATGCGCACACATACATTGTGATTGTAAATTAGATTCTCAATCCCCATTTGACACTAAAAATACGTTAAAATCTTAGTTTATTGAAAAAGTTATTACAATTTGGCTGAAAGATAAAGGGTTTCCGGCAAGTTAGTGATTTACATTTTTCAACTGAACACATCATTGGAAATAGAAACATTGTAAAATAGGTTATATAGTATTAATTAGATGTGTCAATGCCTTACTCTGTAGAAATGCCTGTAATAAAAAGAACAAAACTATAGTATCGACTTGACATCTCAGCACAATATTGTTTTCTTGGCAAGATATGTTATAATCAGAACAACCATATAACCAGTGCACAATCAAAGTGAATGTATGTCAGTAGTAAATGCAACGCGTATGGTGTATGGGGACGTGCACCATATCTCTGTGGTGGCGCTTAGCATATGCCCACAGGTAAAAGTCAATAATAGCAGAATTAACACTGCAGCTGCTATTGTCTCTTTGTTCGACAAGCTTGCACAGGTGGGCTTTGATGCGCTCAACACACCAGATGGAACAACCTCGAATTTCCACTTCTCTCCTGTCCCCCGTACTCAGCATTTCTCCTAAGAGAGAAAGAGAATGTTAAATATTGCCCACCCACGTGTAAAGGAATGGAAAAGTATTTGTTAAATGACTATATGCCAATCTAAACCTTTACATTATTGTAAAAAAAAAATAGGATCACAGTGTTGTAATGACACGTTATTCAAGTGCAAACAACCATATTTAAATAAGGGTTTTGCAGGTTTTAAAGTCATAACAGCTATTAATAGTTTTGACAGAACACAAACACTGCATTAAGTAAATTACATTTTATCCCATTGAATTACACGTGGGCCTTCTAGAGTAGACCAATAGGCACATTATGGGCAGCACGGTGGCGTAGTGGTTAGCACAGTTGCCTCACAGCGAGATGGTCCTGGGTTCGATCCCCACCTTGACCCAAAAAGACCTTTCTGTGTGGAGTTTACATGTTCTCCCCGTGTTAGCGTGGGTTTCCTCCGGGTACTCCGGTTTCCTCCCACAGTCCAAAAAAAATACATGACTCGTTCTCCAAGTCTGGCGCAATTGGCTGCCGCGGTGTCACTCAGACTGAGTGTAAGGTTTGATAGTTGTCAGTCCATTAGTTAGTTCAGTGTATGATAATAATTGGCTAATTGTGTAAAAGCGCTTTGAGTGTCTTGATAAAGCGCTTCAAACTAAATAAAATGAATTATTAATTATTACTGAGCTACAGTAACAGCAACACCATTACATATAACATAAATAAATGGCATATGGGAGATCTTCCATGAGAAAGGCAAGGGCCCGGGGATATTACAGAAAGATGACAAGATATTAGGTGAAGAATACAATTTAAATTAGCTTATAATAAAATGGCAACAAATAGAGGGGGGATAAATGCAAAAAACAAAACAAAAAAAACCGGCATTACTGGAAAGGCAATGTCTAAATAATTTTTGCGTCTGACAACAGGCAAATGTTAAAATGTGTGAAATCAAGAGGGGGGGGGGGGAGGGTGTAATTAGTGTCCTTGCACGCACTCAAGGTAGGTGGTGGTGATATTTCCTTCCATAGGATTAATTAAATTCTATTTCTCTGTTTGTTGATGAAAATACTAATATTGGCCTATGATTAAGGCAATATAAGTGTAATTCTTTGTAGACCTTTACTATGAGACAATTTCTCAGAAGCTTCAAATTACCCATGTGATGTATCTATACTATTGGCTATGTTTGAGTAGATCGAGACGTTTCGGTTAGTATGTTGAAATTAATTTGATCATTGTGTAAAATGTAACCCACAGTAGTTGGAAACCCGCTTTAGAAATGTATCAAGCCTACATTACACTATAATCTGGATCTGGCATGTTGATTGTGACGGTTAACGTTTATGCTGATGTAAGGTAGACAGAGACTACATAACTATTCATTATACTGCTGGTCATTTATAATGCACTAATAAAGGTCTCTATATTTGCACAGTAGGCTGTTTACACTGAAATCTCAAACCGCACCCAATTATGGAACCAGCATTTGTGCAATACCTAGTACAGATATCTTTCAATCTATTAAATTGACTTACTAAACAGCGTTCATTTTACTCCTAATTACCCCTACAGTCTAGAGGAATTCTCTACTTACCATTCTTCAATGCCTGCATCAGTGTTTCGGAGTATTGCAGTGCTCCTAAATGCACCAGGGCCTGTGGGACTCTGTAGTCAGCGAACATAGTAAGTATGTCCAAATTTGGTATCTCCCCCTCTCCTCTGGCCTCCATGATGCCCCAGAAATCTGCAACCAGGATCTGGGCACGTTTGTGTAATGTAACATTTTTTCCCTATAAAGTTGATTAAGAAAGATTGGATTTACAAAAACACAGTTTTACTGTTGATGTATATGTTGGTATGGTATGCGTGCGACAGTTTTGGGTGAAATAATTAGTGCTAATTGAAATTGGCATATTTCTGTACTCACGCAAACCTATTGTAATAATAATAATATGAACTATTACAGAGGGAAATTTAATATACAGTGGTTACAAAGTGACAAGATTAAAGACAAATCCTTTCCCAAAAAAATTCTAACGTTTTACTTGTGTTGGTATAGCCTATATGCACTGACCTCATATATAGCCTCATCCCTGTAAGAGGGTAGCTTCTCTACAATTAAATCCACCATTTTCTTGGCGTCGTTCCCGGCTTGAGCGATGAAGCTTCGGAAACTCCCACCGTGTTTTAAAAGAACATGGCCACCCTCCGTCAGCACTGTGTGGCGCTCTTGAAGCATTGGCATTGAAGTGGCATTATCAGAGCGCAATACGTACCCCAAATCCTCTACACTCATCTGAGAGAAGTAGGAAGGTTCTGTGATGGGGATACCTAGAATGTGTACATAGAAAGAGAATAATATGGTTAGGCAATTGGCCACAAAATGTCAGTCAAATACTAAGTTTGAATGAAATTGAGAAGGCAATTTCTCAAAATCCGTGCCCGCTAACTGTTATTGCCTATGCTGAAGCTATTTTGGGGAAATCCATATAAAATGCATATCCAAAATAATTTGAAAATAGCTCAGAGTTGAGTCTCATGTCCCCAGTGATTGTCCAATTCACAATACGTCCAGTCCGAGTCGTCCACCTAGTGGTCTAATTACAAGTCCCTAAACATCCAATCCTCCAATTATATTACTCTGAACTGGTTCTCACCATCAATGAGGGGTCTAGAACGTTCATACTGTATGAGCATGTCGGTAATGTATTTTGGGAAGAAATAATTTAATTACTTGAGAAACAGTATTTAAAATAAAAATGTTATACACACACACACACACACACACACACACACACGCACACACACGCCATCCCACACCTTCATCCATAGCTCGGGTGATGGCAGCACACAGTGTCATGTAACCCCTGTGTGTGGTCCCTTTGTAGGTAATCTCACACTGCTCATCCTCCTTTTCTGGCCAGAAAGAAAAGTTCATGGTATCCACAACAAAAACCCAATTCAAGGCGTTGTCTGAGGTGGGTGCCGGGGCAAGGGGGTTGGCCTTCTTCCAGCCGCTGGCAGTGAGGTCCTCACTGTGGCGTAGGGGGAAAAGCATCTCTGCAACCTTCATTGTGCCCTCTTCTTTAACGAAGACATCTTGGCTTCGCTCGGCTATATACTGACCGGACTGTCGGGGTGTAAGGGCAGGCTTCATATGGAGATCTGCCAATAGAAAATGCATTTCATTAGCCAAATGTTTACGAATCTGTAATCGAATTGTTAACCCCAAGACATAAGAATTGATGGATCTCACAGCGTACCATTCTGTTTCACAGCATGCATTTCTCTGACCAAATATATTTTAGGGTTTGAAATTTTTTCTACAATTTTGTCCAATTTCATAGAGCTGTTGTGAGAACTACATGGTCACCTGATGGCAATTATTTTAGGTGCCTATAATAATGTTTACCAATCGGCATTACATGGAATTGTAGGTCAATGTCAGAAATGTACCTTCATATGCGACATAGGTGCCTCTCTGTCATGTGAGTGTTCATGCTGGTAATGTATTGTAGTTGCATACCACTGAAATCCCTAATTTTCAGAGCAAAACTACTAATAAAAACCAGTCTCAAAATATTTCCTTAATGTGCATAAAATAATATTGTTCCTCGCATATAAATAGAGTGGGGCAAAAGAGTATTTAGTCAGCCACCAATTGTGCAAGTTCTCCCACTTAAAATATGAAAGAGGTCTCCAATTTTCATCATAGGTATACCTCAACTATGAGAGACAAAATTAGAAGAAAAAGATCCAAGAAAATCACATTGTCTGATTTTTCAAGAATTTATTTGCACATTATGGTGGAAAAAAGGATTTGGTCGATAACAAATGTTCATCTCAATACCTTGTTATATACCCTTTGTCGGCAATGGCAGAGGTCAAACGTTTTCTGTAAGTCTTCACAAGGTTTTCACACACTGTTGCTGGTATTTTGGCCCATTCCCTCATGCAGATCTCAAGAGCAGTAATGTTTTGGGGCTGTCGCTGGGCAACATGGACTTTCAACTCCCTCCAAAGATTTTCTATGGGGTTGAGATCTGGAGACTGGCTAGGCCACTCCAGGACCTTGAAATACTTCTTACGTAGTCACTCCTTCGTTGCCCGACCTTGTGTTTGGGATCATTGTCATGCTGAAAGACCCAGCCAAGTTTAATTTTCAATGCCCTTGCTAACATAAGGAGGTTTTCAGGGGGACACTTCTGGCACTGCAGGATTTGAGTCCCTGGCAGCATAGCGTGTTACTGATGGTAGCCTTTGTTACATTGTTCTGTCCCAGCTCTCTGCAGATCATTCACTAGGTACCCCTGTGTGGTTCTGTGATTTTTGCTCACAGTTCTCGTGATAAGTTTGACCCCATGGGGTGAGATCTTGCATGGAGCCCCAGATCAAGGGAGATTAGCAGTGGTCTGATATGTCTTCCATTTTCTAATAATTGCTCCCACCAATGATTTCTTCACTCTAAGCTACTTACCTATTGCAGAATCAGTCTTCCCAACCAGCTGCAGGTATAAAATTTTGTTTCTGGTGTCCTTTGACAGCTCTTAGGTCTTGGCCACAGTGGAGTTTGGAGTCTGATTGTTTAAGGTTGTAGGCAGGTGTCTTTTATACTGATAGCGAGTTCAAACAGGTGCCATTAACATAGGTAACGAGTGGAGGACAGAGGTGCCTCTTAAATAAGTTACAGGTCTGTGAGAGCCAGAAATCTTGCTTGTTTGTAGATCACCAAATACTTATTTAACGGAGGAATTAACCAATAAATTCATTCAAAATCCTACAACGTTATTTCCTGGATTATTTCCCCCCATTCTGTCTTTACAGTTGTACCTATGATGAAAATTACAGGTCTCTCATCTTTTTAAGTGGGAGAACTGGCACAATTGGTGGCTGACTTATATGAATATTTTGCCCCACTGTACCATGTGTTGACGGGATGCAACTGAAAAGTAGAGCAACTTAAGACTAACAACTAACAATTCCAAAATGCTATGCAGCACAATATTCTTCACAGTGGCTGCCATTCTGACTATACAATGGCCAGAATACTTGCCACCATTATCTCTTGTGATAAGAAAGTCCGAAGTGTGCCTCCGGCTATGGTTGGTTTCTTTCACATTCCAACAGTTTGCATGTGTCAAAGATTGTCGATAGTTATTTAGACCCTTTGCAATCAGTTACCGATATTCATATTAAAATCAGCAACTATAGCTGTTGAAATATATAGTATGTTAATAGTAAAGTAAATGTTCAAAGAAGGTGGGATTTTGGTATTTAGTATTTTGGTGGCCTCCAAACAGATATGTGATGTAGTAGAAAATGGTAAGAACATGTCAATACAGCAGCGAGGTATTCAAAAGACTCACGAGAAGTCTTCAAAGTCTGCACTGAAATATATCACTAAACACAAACGTGCCATGAAGAAAATCGCCCCCCCTTGCAATTTGTCCCCTAGCCAAAAAAACCCTAGCCTACAAAACAAATACAATACAACTGGCACAGAGATTAGGGTTGGGACGATTATTAATTACATCGTGACCTCACGATGGCAATTACATTGTGATGTTTACGTTTTGTGTCACTCTATAGTTGAACAGTTCCCGGCAGGATTGAAAATTTTCTGTAATTTCCACGAGTAGTCATTTACTTAGATTATTATCAAAAAGGCAGCTGCTGCAAATGCTTGTTCCATCCCTCCATTGTCTGTTGATTATCCGGGGCTGGGTCGCAGTGGCAGCAAGCTCAGCAGGGTATTACAGCAGTCCCTATCCCTAGCAACGTTTTCTAGATCCTGGACGATCCCATGCCAGATGAGATTATAATTCTACCCCAGGGTCTCCTACCAGCAGAGCGTGCCCGGAAAACTCCAACTGGAGGCATCCCAATTGATGTCCAAACCTCCTTATCTGGCTCCTTTTGACGCGAAGGAGCAGCGGCTTTACTCCGAGCTCCCCCCGGGTGACCGAGCCCTTTACCCTATCCTTAAGGCTGAGCCCAGCCACAATACGGAGGAAACACATTTAAGCTGCTTGTACTCGCTATATAATTCTTTCGGTCAATACCCAAAGCTCATGATCACAGGTGACGTTTGGAAGGTAGACTGACTGGTAAATCGCAAGTTTCAGCTTTCGGCTTAACTCCTTCTTCACCACGGTCCAATACAACATCAACATTACTGCTGATGCTGCACCAATCCGAACTCCCTCGCTTGGGGTGGCAACTCACTCCCGACCCGAAGAGTCCACCGTTTTCCGCCAGAGAACCATGGCCTCAGACTTGGAGGTGCTGACTCATCTCGCTCACTTCACACTCAGCTGCCCACCGATCCTGTGCAAGCTGAACGTCGGAGTCTGAGGAAGCCGACAGAACCACATCATCTGCAAAAACTCATGATGATGTTATACATTTTTGGCTATATTCCTAGTAACATCAAACGGCTCCTTGAGTTGGTCAGAACAGCATTACAGGTGTGGCAATGCACTTTTATCCCCTATCTCGTTTCATAGTTCGGCAGCTCGGGCTACATGTGTCTCAATAATTTGATCAAACAATGTGAACTTCCACCATAAGACCAGACTAGACCGCAAATAAAATTATCAATGAAGAATAATCTACCATAAATGTATCATATCGATGTTCACATGGAAATATTTGTATACCTCTTATGTTATATTTATTGCTTTCACATTTGACTCATTATTTTTGGGATACTTTACAGTTTTTGATTGCTGCCTTAAGGTCGTAAATTGTACAATATTTTTTAAATTTTGTTTTCATCCATCCATCCATTATCAGAACCAGGGGGGTGGGGGCACATCGCCAGTCCTTCACAGATGTAACACACAGACATACAACAACTCACACACGCACAATCACACCTATGGACAATTTAGAGTTATCAATGAACCTACATGTTTTTGGACTGTGGGCGGAAACCGGAGTCCCAGGAGGAGACCCACGCTAACACAGGGAGAACATGCAAACTCTTCACAGAAAGGCCCTTAGGTGGGGATCGAATCCAGTACCTTTTTACTGTGAGGCAACACTGCTAACCACTGCGCCACCCATTTTATTTTCAATCAATTAAAAAATATTGTTGTTTAAAAATGTTTCCATCACTATTGCGTGTTCATTCAGTGTTTTGTTTGGTAGTCCGTTAAATGTGTTCATCCACAACAAATTAGGCTAGATTGGTACCGGAACATACAACGTCTGTGTGTTAATAGACTAACTTGAAAGAATGCGGTTATATCAACTTTGCAACCTCTACCTAAATCCCAAATAAATGTATGGGATAATAAAAAACGGGTTACGCTGCATGCTACATAATAGTGTTTCTTTTAAATTACCAAAAATCTACCAAATCCCCCAAAGATGAGAACTGCAATTTGATTTGAACACACACCTGGGATTTGAACACATCCCTCGAACTGAGTTGTACCCACCTGTCACCGACTTTGTGAATTAGTTTGAAAAATCATAGTCAGTGCTTCGAGAGGGTAATACATTCCCAATCTAGTAGGATTCCCGGGCAAAATCGATTTTTTTCAGGTTGATGAAACAACCGCACCAGAAGTAGCCCACTAACTCAAGCTCGTCCGAATCCATGTGAAAACATATGATCTGATGAAGGTTGATTAATGTTCTTACCTTAATAGCCAGTGCCGATCTCAATTACAAGAACCAAAAAAGACGGTTCTTCTTAAAATTATACTTTGAAGTCAAAGTAGGCAGCGTGAACGTAGAGCAGTCCGCTTTTTTACAGGCAATTATACCGATCTGCAGCCTACATTGTCAGACAACCTGCCAAACTCAAGACAGGACGTGACGTACCCGCTACCTCAGACTAATGAGTGTTTAATCAATTCAAACGGTTAATTTTCATTGTTGATTTAACATGTAATGAATTGACCAATTCCTTACCACATGAGTATAATTATTGTGTAATGCAACATATCATGTTATTATTGTGATTAGCTGTTTTGTGTCGTTTTATGCCTGTTAGCAAGGTCCTCATACTCAAACGAAGACACACTGGAGACAAGACATGCTTGGGCGTTTGGTCAACAAACATTTGTATGGGGCTTTTCAGGAAGCATTCTGGGCTAAAGCCCTAGACACCCACAACTAATGACATCCCTGGTATATGATCTCCTATGAAACTGAAACATCGCGGTATGCCTTAACGAAGTGCGTCACTAAATTAGGAAGATGCCCCAACTTATTGTATAGTCGCTACTCATGCTAACGATATGTTGTGAGCACACTCATTCTTCATGTTTTCTTTATAAGCTTCTTATTAATACATAAAGCAAACAATAGGGGTCACCAAAATCACCTGCTACCACTATTGCATGGGCAATAATTTTCCTTTCAAACTGTGACTATAAAGAATGGGTACACCTCTTATGTATGCAAACCTTTTTAATTTCAGAAACATTTAATACGAAATCCCCAAAATAAAGTTAACAATACCAGCCATTTATTTTGTAAACATACTAAGATCTAAAGTTTTACAACAAACTAGTCATTTAACTATTGCTTTGCAATTGTCTGACACATACTGTGTTTCAAAGTTGTATAACAGGTAAGTGCTAGAACCTTTAAGGAAAAACATAACTTTTTCAGAAACAAAAACCTATATTTTCCTAAAATACAAGATAGGGACATATGATGAAGAAAAAAAAGGCCTTTGTAGAATGAATGCTTGCATTTTGTGAAGTTTTGCATCAGAATTGCAACCATGTTAACAGTACAAATCTTTAATTAAAAAAAATTATGTATAAATGGTATAATTACTTTTTATAAAACAATTTTGCTGAAGCATTAGTGACCCTAGATCTACAATCTATAGTAGGGCAAATATAATCATAAATTTGAATAAGTCTCATTGAATAGTCAATCATAGCCTCCAATTTATCAGGAATGTTATTTCATACAAACACTTGTAGACGCATAGGTCAAACTATTAGCATTGACTGCATTGTGAAGTTTTAAATCAACAAGAACTCTAAAATCAAGAAAAAACTATGATTACTTGATTATTACCGAGTAGTGATTTAGTGGCAATCTAAACTGTAAAAGTGACAGAAAAAATGCTGACAAAGGCACTTCTTATTTGTGTTCCTTTAGGAACTCTACCATGTAGTTGGCAAGAGCTTCAGAGTCTTCCACTGTAACGGCATTGTACAGAGAGGCCCGTATTCCCCCAACTGACCTGTAAGCAAAGACAAAAATGCAAGTGTAACGTAACCATTTGGCACAGTGAAAGACATGTTTACTAATGGACAGACTTTCCTTTTTCAAATATGCAGACCAACCATGCCAAAACTGATGTGCATAAATGTTTTTAAGACATGTAGATTTGTCTGGATAAAGTACAAATGCAGAAGAAGGTGCCAAGTTTGAACAGAAACAGCAGGCTTGTGGTAAATAGTGTTTGGGCAGCACGGTGGCCTCCAACCACCAAACATTATGCCACATCTTCCTACCAGTGCTCTAACCAGTCATTGACTGTTCACCTGGAGTCAGTCACTGTGTCCTATGTGTGTGAATACGTTGGTTGAGCGAGTCTGGTATAAATTGGATGCTGTGGTATCACTCAGCTGTCGATCCAATAGTTCGTTTGCTTGTTTGTTGGTGACCAAACTGTGTAATAGTGTTTAAAGTGTCTAGAAATACGCTAAAAATTTAATAAAATGAATTATTATTCAATCAAAAAGGGTAATCTCAGCCAACGATTTTCCACCAAAATGTGACCAAGTAGCGCATTACTCCAAAAACCAATAACAGTAATGCTACTTGATGGTTAGATCAGTGGTCAAAAGGCAATCTATGAAAACAATGCCAAAGGCCTATCAAAGCTTCTACCTGTGTCCTTTCAGACATATCATCCCACGTTTGGATGCCCCATCTAGAAATAACTGCTCCAAGGCTTTGTCCCCTTCCTTCTTCCCCACACGAAACGGCACATTCATGCGGCTCCGACTGGCCATATCCACTGGACAGCTACGGAGAGAAAAGTAAATTGAGAAAATAGGCATTGCATGTTACAGATGTAACATGGCAACGTTAACCTAACGAAGAACCACATCAATTAATATGACAACTAACACTGGAAATAGTACTTACTACTTTGATTTGACAAATGCAATTTGGGACTTGACAGATGCCGCTCAGACTCAAGTGACAAGGCATTGTAGGGAATGTTGTCTAAGCAATCTGACATGTGGTGTTGAGTGAGTGGTTTTGTTATCTTTCTCTTTTCTTCTCTGCTTTATTTTTTGTCTTGACTTGCTTGCTAATGTTAACCCGCCTAATGTTCTACATGGTAGACAATGTCCACACCCACCGACAGCTACACACACACATCCAAATAAAACATTTGGTGTAGATGTTTTGTTTGCTAGCAAAGATACAGATCCTCGTTATGATGATGTTTGCTTTGAAGCTGAGGCTTGTGGTTGTAAATGTAAATATATTGCAGTTCAAAATGATAATCTTAAAATAATGGTCAGCTAAACTAAACTTGACAAGGATTCTCAAAAGTCAGTCAATCTCTTGACAACATTATTTAGGAACATGTGTAAACAGTACACTAGTGCTACAATCAAACCATTGTGACAGAGTGATTTTTTATTCACCTGTAGAATCCATTGGAGGTAGAAAGGATGTTATAAATCATGGACGACTTCTTTATGTTGAGCCTCTCCATCGCATCTGTCCCTCCACTGTTTTTAATCCACTCCAGAACTAGACTCATGATGTAGATACTGAACACAACACAAATCAGATGTATAGAATGATGTAGTAAACAACAGTTGACTAGTATTAGTATTCTTTCTGCACCTTTTACGTGAAGAACCAAACTAATACTATGGAATGAATATATTTATATTTCCCGTTTATGAATTAGAAAGAGCACAAGAAACATAATCACAGAGTGCAACACATTTTAAACAATACTCAAAAAAACAGATTGTTGTCAAAATGTCAACAATGAAATTAATGCAATTTTCTGAA
>JAVQJS010114394.1:0-11899 GCA_036024795.1 Galaxias rostratus | reverse complement strand
CCCCCCCCCCCCCCCCCCCCCCCCCCCCCCCCCCCCCCCCCCCCCCCCCCCCCCCCCCCCCCCCCCCCCCGCCCCCCGTCATCTCCCCAATGACGTTTTTTGCACATTGTTTTGTCTTCTTCTGCTTCTAAAAATGATCCTACCTAAACATAAACAATGACAGCATATCCTGTGACTTGGGCACGTGAGAGGAGGTCCACAATAGACCCTGTCCTTCAGCCAATCAAGGGGCAGGTTTCCCTAGATAAGACCAGTGATTGTCTGGAATAGTGTGCAGATAGACATGGGATTTACAGCTTTTCTGCTTGCAATGCAGTAGATTACGGTCCCATTATGTCTGGGAACTGGATATACACTCATGTTTCGAGGCAGCGCTACAATGTTTTATGATGGGCCAGCGACAATTGCATAAATATTTTGCACACAATTCATATTTGTGACAGTTGAAAGGGGACCACAGCTTTTCCCTGACGCACAGCAGGGAATCCATCCATTCATTTATTAGCAATACTCCTTATCCTATGCAGGGTCGCGGGGGGGCTGGAGCCTATCCGAGATGAAATTGGGCGGTCCATCATAGGGCTAACACAGCACGGTAAAATTATCAATAATTTATCAGTGTGAACAAGTAATATGGCTCTAATCATATAACGATTAAGAGAAAAATCAGTTCAGTTCACAGTTAAACCACATGCCCCAAGATTTGATTTGAATTGATATAACAATATAAAATTAGTTCTCAGACAATCTCAGGCAATTTAGCAGAGGACCTTTGGCTGCATTGATATAGCGTTCTCCTCTCCTCCTCTGCTACTAACTTGCACAAAACAAACTATGTTAAAAGTGATTAAAAAATATAGATATATCTTTATATATATACACATATACATGTATA
This sequence comes from Galaxias rostratus, assembly GCA_036024795.1. NCBI lineage: Eukaryota > Metazoa > Chordata > Actinopteri > Galaxiiformes > Galaxiidae > Galaxias > Galaxias rostratus. The sequence continues at coordinate 11,004 of JAVQJS010114394.1, read as the reverse complement.
TAGAAGTGTTCAAGGTATACATATTTATATACACACACACACACATATACATATATACATATATATATATATAGATAGATATAGATATACACTGTGTATAATGATATCAAAAATCAGTCTAGTAGAGTCCAGGCCATTCAGTTGACAGTGCTCTCTTCATTCATTGTTTCGGTCAACAGTCAGTCTGCACAATGCGCCTGTGTGTACAGTATCACTTCTTGTTTTGGAAAATATTGTTTGTCCATCCCTCTGTTCTTGTCACGCACTTCCACTCATTCATATTGCACCATCCACGACTTACGATGCTATGATTAATGCATGCAAATCTTTTATACAATATTTCCCCCTTTGCATGCTTCAGAGCATGCACACAATGCCAAGCCACTTGGTGGCCGCTGAGAGTCCCACCATGCATGCCAAATTATGTCTATGAGTGGCCATGGATTCAGGGAACCAGACGCACAGCGTCTTGAGGCCATTGGCTGCCCGGACCCCTCAGAGATCACTGGAAAACACTGTGTTGCATTGTGGGGAAAAAGCTGGTTATTCCACACGAGTGGGCTTGGGCAGCCACCTGTAAACTGTCCGCTGCTCTGTGTGTGTGTGTGTGTGTGTGTGTGTGTGTGTGTGTGTGTGTGTGTGTGTGTTAGCTTAGTTAGATGTGCACATGCACATATATTGACCAGTGTGAGCTTGAGCCTGTGTGCGTTTTTATATTTGTGCATAATGCATGTGTGTTTGTCCTAGTACGCATACATGTGTGGGTATGCATAGCTGCACACGAGGTTTATCTGTGTGAGCATTTCAAAGCTTTATTATACTCTCTGTTGTTTGAGTGGGCCTGTGTGTAGCTGCAAATGTGCTCCATGTTTGTGTATGTGTGCAGTTTCACCTGAGGTTCACGCTCTGTCAGTGTGCGTGTGTGTGTGTGTGTGTGTGTGTGTGTGTGTGTGTGTGTGTGTGTGTGTGTGTGTGTGTGTGTGTGTGTGTGTCAGTGTGTGTGTGTGCGGGTGTGTGTGTTTGTGTGCGCGCGGTGGTGGTACCAGTCAGCTCAGGCCAACAGCAGGGGAACATGGGACATCTGATGGCATTTAAGTGCTTTCTGTTGTTCCAGCCATCCATCTCCTACTGAGAGAGAGTGTGTGAGTGTGTGTGTAACTGACGGCTGTGTCTCTCCCCTCCACCACCCCGTCAGCAGCAGAGTTGGCACAAGTAGAAACGCCTCCTTCCATACTGACCTCAACGGAGGGCTTTGCACATCTATTTCCACTAGATCTACGAGTGTGATCTATGTATCTACAGCTCTATGTATCCATACTGTGGGGGTTAGATGAAAGACCTACTGAAGTATCAATAAAGCACGTCGTTGGCTGACGTTTGGTTTCTCCAGCTCCTCTGCTCCTCTCAGGACTCAGAGTCACGCACACAGATAGCGTTCACATGTGAGCTCCTGAATTCCTAATTGGTGAAATACTTCACGTCTTCAGAGGCTGCCAGCTGGGTAGAGCAGAATGCATTATAAATAATCTGCCAAACCATAACTAATTAACTAATACAGTTGTTGTTCGGTGTTGTTCGTCCTATTGCATTTCGTTGCTATTCTTTTTGGGGGGGTTGTACTCTGGTACTCCTTTCTGGGAGACCAAATTCCATTTTGGTACAGTCACAAAAATCAAGATATTGTGTAAGAGGGGGTTGAGACCCTGTCACCCATTGTCTCCAAACAAAAACAACATACATCTTTTTTGTTTGCCTGGCCCTGAAAGTGTCTCCCTCACCACACAGTCAATGAGATACAGACAAGCCCATGTGAGAAGCTGCTAGCACGCACGCACGCACACACACACACACACACACGGTCACCCACAGGCACACACACACGCCCCACTGTCCTTTTCTTTCTCTATAAATAGCTTGACAGTTTACTGGAAACAAGAGCCTAACCTCACAACTACTCTGCAAATAATCATCATTGTAGCCTTGCTGAGGTCGAGACAGAGGGTCGGAGAGGGGGACAGGGAAGGGGAGGGAGGGAACAAGGGATGACGAGGGAGAGGTAAGGGGTGAATGAGAGACATGGGGATTAGGAAGAACTATCGCAAGATGTATGTGAGTGTGTTTTGAGTTTTTTATGCACAGTTTTTAAAAAAGTTTTTGAGTGTTGTGTCTAAAGTTTTTAAGAACATGCAGTGTCCATGTGTGTTTGCAGTGAAGCAATTGTAAAACATTTGTTATAACAGGAAAGGCAAGGCAAGGCAAGGCAAGGCAAGGAAAGGAAAGGAAAGGAAAGGAAAGGAAAGGAAAGGAAAGGAAAGGAAAGGAAAGGAAAGGAAAGGAGAAGAGCCAGCATGAGTTATTTATCCCCACCTAACCTCAGCCTGTTCACCATCATGAATATCATCTGGGAGGCACAGGTGGAGAGAGACTGATGACGACCAGGCACAACCTGCTCCCTGCTCTGGGAGAGTCATGTAAGAGACTGCAGAGAGAGATAAAGGGACACAGGGAGAGAGAGACAGTGAGAGAGCGAGAGAGACAGGGAGAGCACAAGGAGAGCATGAGAGAGAGAGCGAGAGCAACAGACAGATAGATAGACTAACAATACCTTTTACAAGAGCATTACAGATGAGTAAATACATGAACCACCAAATGGTTGCAAAAGTCAGTGGTTTAAGAGATTATCAAAACAATGTCAACTCGCATCACCAATTCATTATCAGGCCGTATTTTTTCCAGATCAACCTTAAGACAAATAAAAACAATTTCTTCAAACCTTTGTGAAAACAAGACCAACTGTTCTTTTCACTCTGAAGACACACCTGAATGTTGTCATCACACTGAAGAAATGTGCACAAGCCTTCAAACGGGCTCACCAAACAACAAAAAAGAGAGAGCTATGGTCGGAGAAAAGAGAGTCAGAGAAAAAGGGAGATTCAGTCAAAAGAGGGAGTGAGAGAGAAAAAAACAATTCGGAGATGAGATTTAAACAAACGAGGGAAAGAAAAGAGTCAGAGAGGAGAGAGAGTCAGAGAGTCAGAGAGACAGAGAGGGGGAAAAATGATAGAGAAGAGAGAAAGAATCAGAGTGACAGAGAGCAAGAGAGGGGGGACTAACGAGTCATAGAGCTGAGAGAGAGAGAATTGGAAAGAGCGACAGAGAGGTGAGGGTGTAATAGAGATGAGAGAATTAGAGAGAGGGGGGGAAGACAAAAAAAAGTGATAGAGCTGACATGTGACCTTGAGTTAAAGGAGAATCCTGTGGCCACCACTGTTTACCCTCTTCCTCCACATAGATCCTTATCTCTTTCTTTTCTCTATTTTCTTCTCTTTTATATTTTACTGTTTGTGTGACAGTTCATATCATAACTAATTTTGAACATACATCCACACACACACACACACACACACACACACACACACACACACACACACACACACACACACAGACACACACAAACATACACCTCCCCTTGTAATGTTATCAGTCACACACACATGCATCGTCTCTGTAGTTCAATGGGCGCTGTTTTGCAAGATGCTCACACTATTACTGTGAAAACACATTATTCCCTTAACTTGTGATTCACATTTAATCTGAATTGCAAGATTGTCAGCCTTGCCATACACACAAACACACACGTCACAAACTGCTTGGCACTGTACACTAACAGATCACACCATTACACAATGACCTAAAAGTTTATAATTAAAACATTGAAAGTGTAGAATAAACGTAACAATTTTAGAAATGTTGGAGACCATGTGCACATTAATTCACAGATGCATCCAAACACAGTCAAGTTATGCGTGTGAAAGTGAATATTTCAGAGCTGTGGCTCCAAAACGATTTCTATTCATAATTAAAGTTAAAAAAGACTAAAAGGGATGTGAACCTCTCGAGACCACTTTAAAGTTCATGCAAGGGTTATTCAGGCCTTCTAGTTCAGGTCACGGATTCAACTGAGATGCCATGCCAAAATCCTTACATAATAACGTTTTATATCGAAAGAGTTATCATTTAGATTAATATTCAATGCATTCATTCATCCATCCATCCATCCATTATCAGAACTGCTTATCCTATACAGGGTCACAGGGTGGGGGCTGGAGTCAATCCAACACGCACGTTCACACCTATGGACAATTTAGAGTTACCAATTAACCTACAGGTTATTGGACTGTGGGAGGAAACCAGAGTACCTGGAGGAAACCCATGCCAACAGGGGGAGAATGTGATAACTCCACACAGAAAGGCCCTTGGCTCAGGTGGGGATTGGACCCAGGACCTTCTTACTGTGAGGCGAAAGTGAGCACCACTGAGCCACCGTGCCGCCACTTAAGCAAAGATAAGAAGGAGAATTCATAATGACATAGGAAAAGTCAATATGTTGCTTGGTGTTGCTTTAAATATTGCTGCAACAAGGAATTGTGGGGCAGTACTTGCTTATTTCCTTTTGCAAACGATGGTCCAGTGTATTCTATACTAAAGTACATAGGAAGCATGGAAATACCTTTCCTTAGCACTTTTAAATTTTACCAGTACTTATCATGGCCGCCACTATACTACTGGGTCATATAACCCAGTTAGGAACCTTCCCAAGCAAAATACAGAATTCAACCATAATCATGCTATGATTAGCAGTCACGTATTTAGCTGCATTCAGACATCAAGCGCTCAGAAACCACTAGGCATATTTTTTGAGATACCAAGTTCAGTTCCTCAATAACTTTATTTTGTAATGTTTTATTTAGTTGTGACATTGTAACACAAATTATTCAAAAGTCTCAATTTACAAACAAACACAAAATTAATTCCTGGTCTCCATGGGCCTCTCTTAGGAGCCATTTTAATGTCTACCTGCAATTCATTGGGTCTGCAACATTCTGAGGTCTCAAAACCAAATAATTGTTTTCCCAAATCCTTCTTCTTTTCCTTTCATTCTCATCCTTACATTCTCAATTCTCAAAAGTCAGTGGCTGCCTGGTTTGTGCCAGTAGCCGGCCCTTGGTTTAAGTTTTATCTTTTTATTTTTTGTCAAATAAGCTTGTGTGACTTCAGGTCTCTCTGTTGGTGAACTTACTTCATTGTCTTTTCTTCTCACAAACTATAAAGAACAAAATTTCCTCATGCAATTCTACACGCACAATAATACACCATAATGCCAACGTGAAAAAAGTGTTTTTGAGATTTTTGCAAATGTATTTAAAATAAATAAATTAAGAAATTTCATGTACATACGTATTCAAAAGTTTTGCTCAAAACTTTTTAAAAGCAACTTTGACAGCAATTACAGCCCCAAGGATTTTTTGTATTATGTCCCAAGCTTGGCACACATATCTTTTGGCAGTTTCGACCATTCCTCTTTGCAGCAATTTTTTTTTTTATGCATTCTGGAATGAGGCTGTAACATAACAAAATGTGGAAAAAGTGAATAATTTCCAGATGCCCTGTATGTAAGTGAAATTGTTCGTGAAATATTCAAAATAAATGAAGCAGTGTTTAATTTACAGCTCTATGTTTTAAAACACTGAACCAAAAACTGTTTAATTTAAAGTCAAAATATGTCAAAGGAATCATATTATCTGTTTAAAAACAGAAACACATACAAAGCAATACAACTCTGTTAAAATGACAAAAGTCTAGAGTTAAAACAATGTATTACACCAGTTAGGTTGAGTTTTAAACAGAAAGAAACCGTATTACTTTTTTCAAATTCATATGTTATTCCTTTCAAATAGGAATGCGTATGAATACAGGTAAAGTTTGCTAATATTGTGGTTTTAAAAAAGCTTGTGTCTTGCTTTAAATGTGTAGTATTTTTCTTGCTTCCCTGATAAAAAATCTCATTATGAATGTGGCTATTACACATTTCAGTGTAATATTCAAATGTACGTAAAACGTACTCTTTCTTTGCTGTTTATGTCCCCTGTAGGAGTGTTCAAAGTGAGAAGCACTTTCAGTTTCACAGTTTATATATGAGATTGATATTAGATTGCACTCATTGAAAATGTATGTCTACATTTAGATTGTAATCAATGTATTTTATGGAAATTAAATTACAGTATTTAATTGCTTTTACTGCAGGACCTTAGTCGTTCCAACTGCAGCATTCCGGGGGCGGAGCTTTCATGCACCAGGGGGTGCGTTTGTCATAGAATTTTCTGTTTTACTGTTGTTTGTTACACATTTTTGCCTATTGTTTTGGGTTGTTTAGATCATTATTATCTCTGCCTAATTAAGTTAATAATGCATGCTGGCTGACATTATTGTCACCTTGAGTGAAAATATCTGTATCCCCCCTTTATCCCCTTGTATGAATGTGAGAGTTTTATTTTATATTTGTATGGTACTCCTCTGTTGTGTTGTGGTTGGTAGGCCTATTTCTCTTTTAATTTAAACGTAAAAACAGGAATATAAGATATTGTAATGTTAGTAAATAAAACAGTAATCAGCAGAATAGAAAGTTTGTGTATGTGTGTATGTGTGTGTGTGTGGGTGTGCGTGTGTGGGTGTGGGTGAATGCGCACACGCATACTTGATGCCACCCCTATCACCCAACAAGTCTGGACACTAGCGAATGTAATATAGCAAGAAGAATTGTTCTAGAGGAAAAGAAGGGCAAAAATCTTTAAATAACATTTAAGACAACATTAATAATGTTTACTGATCTCTTATTTATACTGATCAAGCAAGTGGGAATTATACCTTAATTTGTTGTGAGCTGGCATACATTTTATGAGAACACTGCTTTTTCTTATCCTTTGCCTGTAACCCCATGTGGTTGAATTGTGCAGACAGATACTGTATATATACGTTCCCTAGGCATTTAAATGGTTTTAAATAAATAATTTACAATCAGTTATCCCATTCTCTAAGCAAGAGAAATACTGTATCTATTTAGGTGATCCTCCCTAATGTCTTTTTACGTTTTTGATTATCTAGCAGTACTTTTTCTAGGTGTTTAGTATTCAGTTTGAAAGTAGCTAATTGTTCCAGGGTTAAGAAAAAAAAAGAATTGCAGGCCAGATCTATTTGAGTGATACATCCAGCTAACCATAGATATAACTTCCCCCTGGAAGCTAAATAGACCTCCTGCCGCTACTGTACATAGTAATACATTGTTTTCTATTCATCAAGGAATTGTGTTAGTTGTATTGTATTGTATTGTAGTGCAATAGCTTTAGACTGCTTGTAAAAGAGGCAAGATAATATTGCCCCACATTCAATCGGAGCCAAGCTTGCTTGTATCAACACTCAGATCAAACCAATGATGTGTTTATGAGAACCTTTTTGTGATCACACAGACTAAGTGATAACATTGGGAAAATGCCTTTGAAATGAAGTTTCAAAACAAATCTCTTAAAGGCTACATGATGCTCGTCAGCATAATAAATTTGATGGTAAAGTCCAGAGACTCGTTTGTTTATATTTTTCCACACATGAAGATAAAACTACCATCACCCACACACTCTCTCTCTCTCACACACACACACACACACACACACACACACGCACGCACGCACACGCACACGCACACACAGACAGAGAGCCATGAGCCATTCTGGTCTGAAGGACAGAAGAGCACGGTTCATAGGTGACAGTGTCCAGGTGTGTCTCCCCAATTATGTGCTCCTATTTTCTCTCTAAAAATACTGTGTGTACACAAACACACACTCACACACAAAGTCCGCTTTCCTTTCTCTCTCATAGCAAACAATTAAAATGTCTCTCGACTGTAGCACCTGTGCTCATCTTGCACTGGGTGGGAGAAAGAAAGGAATGGAGGGAGGGAGGGAAAAATACAGAACTAGGGTTGCTCCGGAGTGAAGGGGGAGCAGAGGCTTAGCAATATTTATCTCTCTAGCAAACACCTGGGCTCCCTTGCTCACAGAAGAAGAGAGATGGGAGAGTCAGAGACGGGACGAGGAGATCAATCGCGTTCATGTTGCATTCTTTCTTTGTCTTATTTTTGATGTGACATGTCGGCCTGTGAAATGGTCTTGCAGTGCATATGTCATATTTGCTATGCCAGTGATTCTTTTTAGCTTTGAAATGTGAATTCAGGACGAGACAGATACGCGGATTGAATGACATGCGTGGGTGAATAAGAGAGAAAGCAAAGAATCAAGAGAAATGGTTGGTAGAGAGAGAAAAGGGCTGGAGAGACGGGATTAAATTAGTGAAACAAACAGGAAAGTAATAACATACAGAAAAAGAAAGATGGCAAAGGGGGACAGAGGTGAGAATATGAAAAGAACAGGATAGCGGGAGCAAGATCAAAACCAGCATGGAGAGATGGAAGAATGAGGAGATGGAAACAAGATTGTCTTAAGGGGTTAAGCAAGCAACTGAAGGAGTGAGGACACCATAGGCTGCTCCACTGTATTTACAATGAAAAACAACCCTCTTTTCAATGTACTACTCCTCATTCTGGATTATACATGCACTGGTTAAAACAATTAATCTAAATATTTCAATGTAGTAGTAATATGTTTAATAATGCCATCACCCCTATGCTAGCTAAATTAAATTAAAGGACATAAACATAGTTGTTTGGGGTATGCATTTGACATAACAGTTCTGTTATTCCGTTTTTGTTTATTTTCTTTCTAATTTTATGTTGGTCATATGTTCCCTACCCTTGAAATTATAGGGAAATATTGGCTTCAGGGAATGCGGTAACATAATGTCCATCGAATCACAGTTCAAATCTTATATTATTCTAATCCCCTTTAAATCTATAACGGTACGACACACTATTAAATACACTAATATTTGTATTGTGTATATAACAGTTATTTTATATATAACAGTTGATTGCTCTTACCATAGATAATGAAATATTTTTTATCCACCTGATCTTTTACATAGGGCAGCATGGTCGCGCAGTGGCGCATTGGTTAGCACTGATGCCTCACAGAAAGAAGATCCTGGGTTCAATCCCCACCTGAGGGCCTTTTGGTGTGCAGTTTGCGTGGGTTTCCTCCGGGTACTCCGGTCTCCTCCCACAGTTCAAAAACACGTAAGTTCATTGGTGACACTAAATTGTCAATAGGTGTGTATGTGTGTGTGTGAGTTTTTGTATGTCTATGTGTCAGCCCTGCGATGGACTGGCGATCTGTCCAGGGTGTACCCCGCCTCTCGCCCAAAGTCGGCTGGGGTAGGCTCCAGGCCCCCTGCAACCCTGCATCGGATAAGCGGTTCTGATGGATGGACAGATGGATCTCCTACGTTAATTAAGACTTGTTATAACTGATTATGGTAGCATTTCTTATCTTGGCATATGTCTTAAGTATGGAGCCTCATCTTGTGAGTTCCCGGTTTCCCATTTTAAAAAAAAAAAGCCAAACTTTGACTGTTAAAATACATTATTTTTAACTTTGTGAGGGCTTCACCTGCATCTGTCTTGTAGAAGGAGCAGGACCATGGTGGGGAAATGTTCCTCTGACAGATCAAAGGCTTGAAACAGACGGGTTCAATCGGATGATAAGTTGGAGGAATGTTATGTGTTAGTTCTGTTGCAGTAGGGGCTAAATCCAGAAGCAGTGATCATGCCAAGACGGAGCAATAGAGAAACCCTCCAAAGAAAGGCCAAATGTCAGGGATACAGCCTTACTGCATCTTGATATATGCATATTTATTGAAGTCTATCGATAATTATAAATTATCATTTAAGTCATAAATTAATTTGATATTACATTATGTAAACAGAGCACCACTATACAGAACTTAGCTTCATCAAGGCTCAGTGGGAAACCAAATCTTAATCATGAATAAACTAGACAAACGAAACAGCTCAAATATAACCAACGACAGCATATTCCCGCAGGGATGTGGAAAATTGTGCAGCGTAGCGTTTTTAATCTGTTTGAATAGACAGAAATGTAACGTTTTGATTGTTCTGAGTCTTCTGTTCAAAGTTCAAAGTGTTTTATTTGTCAAATGCACAGTATAATACAGGATCATTCTGAGCAAAAAATTCTTATGGCAAGGCAGGCAACAACTACGTAGAACAGTGCCAAAATATCCATACCAGAAATATAAATGATACAAAGTAACTAAGATATACATCATATGTACAGATGGGGGATATGGACAGTGGGAATTGGAGTGCAAAATATTCCAAATATATAAAGTGCAGGAGTCTTGATGAATATGTGCATAGGGTTGTGATGTGATGATGCGCATTGAAGGTACATAGGGAGTGAGCATACATATGAAAGTCATGTGATCAATGTGATCCCTGGGGTTAATGTCACTGATTGAGAAGCCTGATGGCTTGGGGGGAAAAAACTGTTTGTGAGTCTGGTCGTCTGTGCCCGGATGCTCCGGTAGCGTCTAACAGACGGCAGCAGCGAGAAAAGACCATAGCCTAGGTGGCTGCAGTCTTTGATGATTGGTTGGTTAAGGTATAATTCCAAGTCAGAGTGTTTAGGCAAGGAGAAATCCTGTTTAACACACGCGCGCACACACACGCAGGTAAAACAAGTTCACAGATTTAAAAAATTATGTAATGAAGGGAGGATTAAGAGGTAATATTCGGTATGGACAGCAACACACTTTGGGTGATTGTACCAAATGTGCAACAGGCAAGTAATCCTGCCTACACACGGTGTATTTGTGCACAGCAGTGTGAGTCCCTATGTGGATTGGAAGACTGACAGTGGGACATTGTATGGATTGGATTGGACTGTAAATCCTTCAATGGATTGTCACATCTGCAATGGACTGGCGATCTGTCCAGGGTGTACCCTGCCTCTCGCCCGAAGTCAGCTGGGATAGCCTCCAGCCCCCCGTGACCCTGCATAGGAAAAGCAGTTCTGATAATGGATGGATGGACATTATTTTTGGGTGAAAGTTTATCAACGATTAATCCTTGAAAGGTTATGCCACACTGCACTCCTTATAGGCCAAACATCAGGTAAACAGTCTCTGGTATGTGTACAGGCCAAACATGGGGTAAACAGTCCGACCTCAATCGAGCGTTTACATTGCCAGTGCATA
>JAVQJS010114379.1:0-15983 GCA_036024795.1 Galaxias rostratus | reverse complement strand
ACCCTTCGTACAGAAAAAACTCACACACACAGTGTGTGTATTTTGACCTCCGCCGAACCCCTGAGACTGACTCACCGAACCCCTGGGGTTCGATCGAACCCAGGTTAAGAACCACTGGTGTAGAGTAAAAAGATCCCAACTGGTCCACCGTCTCCTTTTTGACCTTATTGAAATGGCAGTACGCATTGTTACCAGAAGATGTCAGTAATTTATTGGTTATTACATTTTTGAGCAGCAGTGTCGTCGACATTTGCTTATAAATAAAGCAGAGGCGTGTCACATATCTTGACGCTTCTTTTTTGTTCTTACTCACTTTTTTACGTTTTATTTAAATTTATTTTTTTGTAAATTAAATATTAAACTGTGGACGGTAATTCAAAACTAGTTCTAACAAATTATGTATATACTACCTGAAGTTGAATATAGGTAATCGTATCTCAAATCAAGCCTGATGTACTGTCAAAGAAATACTATTATAAAGAATGGGCCTATTAGTCTGTGCTCTAACTTTTTATGCCAGTTATTGCTAAATGCACAGTACATTCGATTTCAAATTGTTAGAACAATACAAAAATAAGGACAAGAGCTTAAGAACCTGCCAAGCTAATAAATAAGAACTGTGTCTTGTACACAGAATGATTGTAGTAAATGCCATGCTTCTCATGGCCATCCTTAACATTCAGTCCTCTACCCTTTAATTTGACTCCATTAATCTAATGGCATTAATCATTTATACAATTGTGTCACCCAAATGTATGTTCAGTATCTGATGTTTATTTCAATTACAATGGGGCTTTTAGAAAATATCTGATGCACAAGCATCAACAAAAGAGTAGAAATAAAGAATAAGAGGGCATCATCACTGACAGAATCCATAAATACATATTTACAAGCATCATAATAGTATACATGATAAATCCGATCCTTTGGTCTGGAATACCAGGTAGAGACAACACACGTTTACAGCATACAGTTTTACAGTGTGCACTGTTTAAGCCCTATATCACACCCTATTCTCCGTGGTGAACACATTCCCGCGCACTGCCACTTTCATCTTCACATGTGTAAGAATGTTTGGCATTGGTTAAAGTTGACTTATCTCTTTCTTTTTTAAATATGTTAGCAGTTGTTTTTTTCTCTCTCTCTAATAAAAAGACAATGCTACCTTTGCATAATATAGAATGGAAGGCAAAACAAAAGTACCACCAAATACCAGGCACTGTAGGATGAGGCACTTGTGCACCTAACAAGACTGGTTTGGCATCATGACGTTTGGCACATGAGGGTGGAGGGGCTGTGCTCAGGCTGCTCTGCATGTCTGTGGGACTGGTGGAGGGGGCCGATCTCTTTCGGCTTCTCGGGCCAGCATCGGGTATGCTTTAACCAGGTGAGGCTAACCAATGCACTGGCACCCATTCTGCACCTGGCATCAGCAGGGGAACTAAACACAATCGGCCTGAGTGGAAAAGGTGGGCTTGGGCCAAAACACACTTCCACGTTGAGGCTAAGGCCAATTACATTTGAGCAACACTTGGTTTAGCCTGTTAAAAAGCAAAGGTTGCAAGAGAAGGAAGTAGATCAAAAAAGCCCAGTCTAGGTTAATCTGCTACCCCCGAGTTACATCTAGACCTAGTCAGCCCTTTGACATCTAGAAGCATGGAAGGAGGTGTTTCCAGTGACATCTCTTAGACCAGACCAATGAGAGGAGGGTTCTTCATGAAGATGTACTGTCCGATTGGCTGAGATTGGCCCTCTTCTTTTTCTTCCTTTTCTTGGTGCCTTGGCAGGGCTTACAGACACAGCAGAGGATGCAAGGGGAGGCCAGCAGGAGGAGAGGTGACGTCACCAGCACTATGAGGCTCACTCCCACTAGGATGCCAACCACCTAGAAACAACAACAAAATCCAACAAAATCAATAACAACAACCAAGGGTAAAATGGGGTGACTGTTACACACAGTCTGCTCCATTGTTGTGCAGTTAGGAAGAGTCCAAGCATGAATGAATGGATTCAATTGTTAGCACAGACGTTGTACAGTTTCACAGCTGGCAGGCAGAGAGGTCAAAGCATGAAAGACTAGCTTTGACTGTTGTATGAAGCTCTGGGGCTACAGCAACTTCAACATCTGATAGTCAGGATAAGCTTAAAGTACAAAATAATTGTCACTGATGCGATTTTTTATAAAATTCATAAAATAATATATGGTTTTTGAGTAACAATGTGTACCTTTAACCATCATACACCTGCACGCACGCAGGCAGGCACGCACACACACACACAGAGTATTTGCAGGTAGGGTTGGTGTACCTGGGTTCTGTTCCACATAACTGAAGCCCGGGAGTGGCCCAGCTTGTTCCTGCAGGGCCCCTTATCATAGTGTCGTAGGAAGATATCCCCCTGCAAACACAACGCACATGTTCACACTCAAGACCTCCCCCTAGGCAAATATTACATCAGGAGCTAGGAAGTCAGCATTTAGATATGTCAACAAGCCTACTTTAGGTGTTAACTAAATAACGGACGACACGCGTTGTTTTCTGCGTACACACGCTTATACAGTAGTACAAATATCGCTGAGTAAAAGCTTTCAGTTAAGTGTGATATGTGATGTTAGCTCATGAGGCGCAAGTAAATGAGACTTTCTTCAAGCAGATGAATGGGGAACCACTGGCGTGAGATTGAGCCATTTACTCACATCCAGGTTTTGCAGGCAATACCAGCAGAAGGTGTGCTTGCAGCTCTTGCACAGCATTTGAGCACAGCCCTGGTTCCTTTCAATGTACACCCCACACATGGGGCACTGCTTGATGGGCATATCTGAGTCTCCACTGTGGTAGACAGGTACAAACAGAAAAAGGAGAGGTGGGGGGGGGCTGTTAATGGGGACTCAAGGTCTAGTCTGTCTTCTTTAAACGACACGCTGATTGTTGAGTCATTTGATGTATTGGGTAATTTTTTGGGGGAGATTTTATTTTGAAGTAAAATAATAAACACAATTTTTTTCAACAATCCCCAAGCTGCCTCTCTCTAAATCTGACACATACTGTACGATTGCGTTAAAGCCGTTTCATATCGAGTGTAATGATAGGAGCAACTCAAAATGGCTTCAGTCCTACTTAACACCTTCCTTTGACAGCAACACAATGGGACTCCATTATGTTGTCAAACCTCGCCTCTTACATCAGTGTGTGTGGTAAGGACCCAGAGCTGGAAGGCTACACACAGACGCCAGTGGAGGGAGAGAAGCACTCTAAATAACAAAGAGCAACAAACTAGAGACCAGAAAACGGCCGAGTTTCACAAAGTAAAGGCAAACACCCTTAATTTCTGACTTTATGGCCTACTCCTTCTAGGCATGAAAACAAAATGATTGGCAACGCATGGCCTGTTACAGACATCAAAGTGGAAATTCGGCCTGCCAGCGAGCCATCCAGCAGTGGGCACACCGTGAGCCACCGACCTGCTCTGGGAGGATGCGATGGACGAGGTCATGGGTTGGAGCTCGGAGCAGGCGTGGCCGTCCTCCCATGGGCCCCGGCAGGCCGAGCAGAAGACGGCGTGGCAGGCGGGGCAGGGCACCGAGGTGGGCTGGCCCTCCGTGCTGGGCCTCACACTGCACACGGCCTGGCACTGGACCATCGGACACCAGGCCCTGCTGGGGTCCAGCTGCACACCTACGCACCACACAACACACCACACAGTGCAAAGAAAGAGGAATTATCCGAGGTTAATCATTTAGCAGCAATAAAAGGTTTGATAGTGTCGGGTTTTTGTGTTTGCCCAGGGCAGTGAGGCCCATGATTGTAGTGCCAGGATCCATGATGAAGGTGGTAAACACCAATGTGAAAAAAAGAAACCCATTGTACTTTGGTCTCCTCTCCGGGCGTCATTTTCTAAAGCCCTGTGAGTAATGGCTGGAGTGAACAGTGAACAGTGCGTCGGGTGCCTTCGGCTCATTAGACACGCTCTGGGGAGCTAGAGGAAAGACTGCTTATAACTCATGTTGGCCTCTAAGGACTCCATGGCCACATGGTTTCCTAGAAACTACACTGAAACACAGGACATCGCTACGCTGAAACTATCCTCGATAAACAATCTATGGTATACATGGACGGGAACAGTTTTGGAAACCCCCCTGGAGGTGCAATTGGTGAAGGTGTGCTAAACAGCACACACAGAACATAGGCTTCAGTTTGACGCAGCCTTTGGGCCTGAGCGTCAGATGGGACCTAAACCCGTTTGCTGTCAGAACAGGCCTGAAGGGTAAAGATGGCGTGAGAAAACGCAGCACCCTAAAATAACTCTCAGTCGTGAGCCGAGCAGCGTGCGCTGCCAACATACCCCTCTCAAACTTCAGACGCTGGTGAAGGTCAACCTGGGCTGCTGAGGCTAGGAGGGCTATCTGCAACACAGAGAGAAAAGCAGATTAGGCACAAAAAAAAAACGTTTTGAGGAAAAGCGTTTCAAAAATCACGCAATAAACAATGCCTTATGTGGCCATCGTCTACCTCAGGAAGTTTGACTGTGCGAGAAGACAAAGTGACTCGACTGCATTAGGTAAGCGTAATAACCACAGAGTTCATCTTTCACCCAGGGCAGTGTTCAGAATGCCCAGGGAAATGAGAAGACGGCGTGTACTACTAAGGACGGCATGTACTACTCAGGATTAAGTCAAATAATAGATTAAGCTGGTATCGAAACGACATAATGGTGGATTGGAAAACGAACGCAGACCGCACTCCCATTCACACCTGACCTTTAAAAACACATGCTGGGGTTTAAAGCCATTACACAAGTCTGGGACAGAGTTGCACCAGTTGGCAAGTGTTGGCTAACACTCAACACCAACTGAGTGTTAAGAGGTACATATTACATCACTTGACTTTTAAAGCACAGAGCAAAGAAGTCCAATTTCACTAAATGGAGAGAAAGATACGCCGTATGTACAGTACTGATATATACCTGTCCTACATCATTCGATATGAGAATTAAAAGTACATTATTCTCCCCAAAACAATCTGAATTCAGATATTGGTATTTTCTTTTGACACTGAAAGTTTGTGGAGAGCTGAGTAGGAGTCTGATAGGAGGGCCTTGCAAAAAAATGCCACGACCTGGAACCGTCAAAGCCATATGCAAAAACCCCGTACTTCCCTTATGGTGATAACATCTAGGGTGGACACAGTGGAGTCAAATTGGGCAGGGAAGAAATAAGCGGAAGTAAACCAGTAGCTCTCAGTGTTCTATGAGGGTGCTTAAATATAAACAGTGGCCCTTTAATGTTTGCGAGTCCACCAGTCCCCACTATTCCAGCTGCCAGAGCGCAGCACACAGGGAAAGCAGCAGCTGACATCTACCTCAGCGTCCTGCAGGCTTCCTCCTCGTTGACAGGCCATGTCTGGGCAGGTGACAGGAGCACCCCCGCCCTCTCGGATGGCCAGCTCCACATACTGCCGCAGACACTGAGAGAGAGAGAGAGAGAAAGGGGGAGAGAGAAAGCACTCATCAGGAGAAGCGGACGGGGACTCCATCACAAGCCAGCCACTGTAGAAAGAGGCATCTGTAAATTGTTGTGTAAGCATCTCCTGAATGGCCGTTCTTTAATTAGTGTGGTGTCACCTAGCGTAATCAAAGGACTCTCTTGTTCACTTACAATAATGTTTGACCTACAAGGCTTCGATGTTAACCATTTCAAACCAAGAAGATCCTGACTTTGAAGGTGAGAGTTCTTTCCAAGGCTATTTATAGAGCAAGAGTCAACATAACAAGTCAATAAAATCTGATACATTGCAATAGCCATTTATGGCATAATCTACTTACCTTGCCAAATTATAATGGCAGTGAGATGTGAGAGAGTCACTTTCATTTTACTCTCAGTGAATACACAGAATATACACATAATGGACAGACTGTTAAATATCCTGACAAGGTTGAGAAGACTGGAATATCCATCTGTAATAACTCTTTACACTGCCCAAAGCACAGGACTTCCAGAATACACTTCAGAAACTGTCTGGAGAAACAGGACCGTAAAACTAGAACGATTAAGAGTTGAAGTGAAACTAGCCAGCACACTGTCCGTAATAAAAAACAATTCTGGAAAAGCAAGTTAGTAAGCAGAGCTTTGTGGACACACGGAACACATTCCATTGTTACAAACAGGTTATCGCACGGTAAAATCCACAAGCAGGCTCCACTGCATTCCAATTGAATAACAGAGCCAACAAAAGAAGAGCAGAACACACTTGCTCCCCACTGAACCCAGGGTGTTTAGTCTAACTGATAAGACCAGCCCTTGTTGACGGGACTTGGGCAGAGCAGCGTAGTGGAAGAAATCTTTCCGGCTGGCAGCGTACCATAGAACAGGCCCTGATAAACAGAAGGTTGTGTTTACTGTATTTGACTTTGTCTATCAATCTCGGTGTGTGTGTTGTTAAGGCTTTGACCTTGTTCTAGCGGCTCAGACACCTGGCTAAGAGATTACCAGCTGTCCCTGGCAACCCAATAGACACTCCAACACGGTGTTTCTCTGTAATGTACTGACCAGGCAAAACAATGGGATGGAACCAATAGAAAATATATTCGGCTTTTCAGTTTTACACTTTGAACGGATAAACAAAAAGATTCTAAACTACATACCAAATATTTCACAATTAATTCCTTTATATGCCAATCAGATAACACGATCCCTCATTCTCTCCTCCCTCATATTGACTCTTGGCGTTTGGATAAACATGCAATAAAATTGCTGAAAGCCGGAAATCCGTTTATGGTCGACACAGCGTCGGTTTGATTAGCATGATCTAAATGCTACGGATGCGGATACATGTCGGACATCAACATCGTAACCAGGATTCATACTCCGGCACTGCAAAAGCACGTCTTCATCAATCATGTTGCGTCTTGTTCTATTCAGCCGCTACTTACCGGAGTGCAGAAGACACAGTCACAGGTGTGCAGTCTACTGGTGGCGGCGGGCGGCTGCTCGCTAAGGCACAGCTTGCAGTAGACGCTGGCTGGGCCGGAGGGGGCGGCGCCGGGCTCCGGCTCCGTCACAGCGGCGGGGGCCTGAGAGGGACTTCCCGGGTTCATGGTGGAGGTGTTCTGGGTCAGCGAAGCAGCCTCGCGGCCGGCCTTAGCCCTTCTGCTGGGGGGAGCGGGCAGCGCAATCCTCCATGTTCCTGGCACCGGAGAAAGACACAGGACGCCGTGGTTGAGACCATGGAAAGTCCAGGGCTTTTTACTTCCTCCTGAAAGTCAGAATCTGTCTGAACCTGTATTCTTGGGAAATGACTGACTGTTCTACTGCATGCTGACTCTGAATTTGGTTATTCGAAATGACATACGCAGCTTGGAGTTAGGCCTAAATCTATTTTGCTCACATCCCCAAATGAGTCATTTTCAGCCAAGAAGGCAATTCGCAATAACACCGAAGGTGAAACTCGTAAAGGCTATTCAAAGAAACAATTATTTTAGAGCAGGTCCAGCCTCATCAAAAGAGAAGGGACCAAAAAACCAATATCTTATCTTCTAATCCATCCAATCCAAATTGTCATAAGAACAGCAGCAGAATACAGAATAATCTGGGATTAAAATGGGATTAATAGAGAACGGTGAGAGAGGGATGGCTCCACAGGAAGTGGTGGAGATTGGCTGTGAAAAAAAACAGAGCAAGACTGGTCTCGAATGAATTGTTGATCAGGCAATGCCAGAAACACAACGACGCATTGAAACCTGAACGTTAGTAGACGATGCAAAAATGATGATAAGAGCTTTGCCGTCACATGAGAGTGCATGTTCCGAAGACCACTCTGAAACCACTCCTGTGAAAATAAAGACGCTTTTTATCAGGGCATAACTCATCTAAACATAAGGGCATTCCTCCCCCTACCAACTTCGACCAAACACATAGACCACATATTCGGTTTCTGTTAGTAATGACGTAGAGTTGGCAGGGAGCTTCGTACCCCTACCAGCTCAATCGATACCCCTACCAACGCTGTCCTAAATTTACTGGGCTCTACCGTTCAGCTATTGATTAGAGGCCCACGTGCAAAGCACTGATAGTGTATGGGCAATTGATGGTGTGTTTGTGTGCGTGCGTGCGTGTGTGTGTGTGTGTGTGTGTGTGCTGTATTTCTGCAACGTCATGGTGTACCCACCTGCATTGCGCGATGAGAGCTGAACAGGACACAGAGGATCTCATAATGATGCCACTGTCTATTTACCTGCCAGGCCTTGCCCTGTCAACAGGCAAAGCAACGCATACTCCTTTGTAATAACCACGACAGCGAAAACGGCTTGGTGTAAACACTTCTTGGTAGCAAACCGACAACAAAGCTTATTGTTTTGCTGCTGAGACAAAGTAGCTTTCGTTTCTGTGTTTACCGTTTGCTTGCCTTCAAACAAATGCCTCTGGATAAGTATAACAAATGGGTTCCAGTCAAACAAGTTTAGTTTTTTAAATTCCCACAAACACTGTTCAGGATAACCAAGTTACAGACAAAGAGTGAATGATCCAAAAGACTATCAATCACTCAAGATAATCGTGAGAAAGAAGGTTCTTTAAACTAACTCTTCTCTAGACTGCATAAGGAGCTTTGTGGGTATTTATGGTCATAATGACCGTTTGTTTACTATCTAAACGCTTATAAGACATAATGTCTGACGTGATAGTTAGGGTACAGTTGTTATAATAAAGCAATTGACAATCTTCACAAATAGAGGTCTAAACTGTCTAAATAGCCAACCCGGGATCAAAGCATCATTGTCCACTTCACAAGCAGAAAATGGAAAAGCAGCTTAACCCAGTGAAAAGTAACCATCCACAGTGACTAGTCTGTGAGGAGGCAGCTGGCCTCGGCACCCATTTGGAAGCACAGGCTAGTTATAGCATACCAACTATGTGTGTGTGTGTGTGTGTGTGTGTGTGTGTGTGTGTGTGTGTGTGTGTGTGTGTGTGTGTGTGTGTGTGTGTGTGTGTGTGTGTTACTATGAGATGTAACTGCTTTCTATCCACCAGAGTTCTGACTAAGGATAAATGTGTTTCTGTGTGGAATATCACATTTAGCCAGCTCTGCATTATGGCAGCTGACAATGCAAATTCATCTCTCTCCTGGCTATATAGACATCTGCAGAACACAGCACATGGAATTTGACACATCTGCATTCCCAAGGTTGTATATGAATAGGCCAACGTTGACATTCAGGAGCTGGTTTACGTTGTCTAAAATACGACCTTTAAAAATTACTACTAGAATGAGCTGCCACGAAATACATGCAGCCCGTTGGAAAACTGCACATTTGAGTTGAATACTTGGACGGGGAACCTACCTTCCTGGTCGACCACTGCTTGTAGAAGCTGCTTCTGTCAAGATCCACAGCCGCAGTGCTTTTACAGTGACACGGCCACATCTGTTGATACAACCTACTGTAAAACAAAAAGCTAAGCTTTGTTGTAGCTGCAGTCACAAAGGCACATTTCAGACCCCACCTTTTTCGTTATAATTACGCAGACAGCACGTCTTTTTGGAAAAGAAAATGAACGTTAGTAAAGTGATCGACTAGAAGAGAGTTTCGGTTCAGGTAGGTGTCAGTGTTGTGAGATCTTCGTGTTCAGCAGTGCGTTTTCAATACTCAGGAAGCAGTTGCTTTCACTCGTGTCATGTTGGCTGCCCCTTGCGGTGGTCAGTTAAAATATTTCAAAGCAAACCAGAGACGCGTGGTTGGCTCCGAGAATCTGATCGGATTTCAGCAATGTAGAATAGGCCGAAATAAACATAATAGGGAAATTGTAGCCTAAAGTTAATTAATAGTTCTATTTCTAGCTTCTACCTTACAACTAAAGACCACAGTGATAATGCGATGGTCATATGACTAAGACTAAGCAACACAAATACGAGAAAACTTTTTTTTATTTACATTTTTTAAAACCGCAGAATTATTATCAGCTGTTTGCTTAATTGAAATGGAAGCTTTACAGATTGAAGTCAACGTAACCCACTAAGGCCTAGAATGTTCAAGTCACATCTGAGAAAGCATTGTATGTATAAGTATTATATCCGCTAGAGGGGGACGTTCAGACCGACCACGCAATTTATTGAATATGCATTAAGAAGGATGGTTTTTCATGCATAGCCTCGGAACTCCACTAGTATCTGTAATGATCGGGCGTAAAAGAACAACAAAAAAGCATTAATTAGAGAGACGGTCAACGGGTGAAATGTCGATCAAATCATTACAATAAGTAAGCAACAAGAATGTCAAACAGCTGATAAATCAACACTTTTTATTTGTCTTTAGAATGTGAAAAATATGGGACCAAATAAAAAAGCTTACATATTATTAACATAACATTCTATGAATTATGATTTGTTTCTTCTAAAATTCTACATTGTTAATTTATTATTGTTCTGCATTTTTGAAGATGATGTAAAATAGACAATAGAAACGCAAAGCAAATACCTTCTAAATTATCAACATAATATACGAAGTCAACGTGTTCTAGATCCAAAGAAATAGTCAAGACATCCCTCCAAGTAATATATTCAAGTTCTGATGGGGAAAGACATATTTTATAAGCAAATGGTATTGCATTGCAACACAGTCAATTCACATGGAATAAAATTCATATTTCACATTTAGTGCACCAAGACTGTCAACAGACAATAAATAACACAAGCAATAACAAAACCATCCATGTAATAACAAATAATCTACAAGTCAAACCATATTTGCATTGAACAATAAAAATTATACACAAATGTAAAAGTAATTCTTTGTCTCTTTTAGAACAATAGCACATGGGGGTGTTGTTCAGCGTAAATTAACAGAGTAATGAACATTGACGTATCATTGCATAAAAAAAAATAAAAAAAATCAAAGACGAAAAGAGGTGAGATCTAAACAGTACTTGCAATAGTGCAATATAATTTTCAGGGGCTTGTGTAAAAAGAATAATATGCCATGCTTTTGGCTGATGGAGAAGTTTCCTTGATGTAGACATTGCTTGTGAGCGCATTAGTGGCTAAGTTCTCACACTTAATAGGAGGAGAGCTCTCCAAGCTTGTTCCACTGTGAGACACGCGCCTCCTCTTGCAGGCCATGGAATACGTGCCCAAAGAGTTAGCCTTGCCCAGGTTAGTCAGGGGCGAAGGCTGTGGGTCTGTCCAGGGGGTGTTGAGGCCTCCACTGCTGCTGATGTCCTCCTCCTGGGCCTTGTCCTTGTCGGGGTGATCCTCAGAGGGGGTGAAACCTGGAGGGCTGGGCCTGGGGGACCAGGGAAGGCTGCTAGGGGACACCCTTCTCTGGAAGCTTCCCCCATGGACCCTGGAGCTCCAACCTGCTGCTGACATGCTGCTGAAAGATGGGTCTGGGTAGTACCCCAGTGCGTGTGAGGTCTGAATGGGCAGGGACTTAATGCCGTAGGGCAACAAGGGGCTGCTGGAGTAGTCCCCTTCGTAAGGACTCAACTCCAGCTTGTTGGAGACCCCACTTCCTCCCCCTCCTCCTCCCGGCTGCATGGAGGTGACAAACCACCTCTGTGTGGCCGCAGCATCCTCGCCTTGGGAGGACAGGAAGCCGTTGGTCTGGGGTACTGTTCGCTCGCTGTTGTAAAAGCGGCTCTGGGGGAGGTTGTTGACAAACTGGTCCTGGAAGAAAGGTTGGATGGCGTAGCGAGGGCCTGGGACAATTTGGTGAGCGCGGGGAGAGTCGGTGGGGGACGGTGTTAGACGGTCACCCTCAGGGGCTGTGTACATCCTGTAATAAGATGTGACATGTGATTAATAAATGGCAATTGGCATTTATGCTTATTGAGAGAAAAAATCAATACTGACCAAAACATTTTTTTTACCACAAATGTACTCACGAATCATAGTTGTCCCTAAAACCTTTTGCAAAAGGATTATGATCAATTTTCAGTTGTGTTATCTGGAAAACAAATAGTAGATTACGTTTTACAAGTGCAGAACACGGTAACATTCCAAACAAAGTAATGTATTAAAGATTATTTTTAAAATTACTTTTTGCCTGATTTTGCTAATTTAATTTATACATTGTCATAATCAGAAACTTATTGCCTTAATCTGAAATAAAAATGATTTGGTTTGGAATACTGACATCTGTGTTCTGATAGGCCGTGACAGCTATGAATTGGTTCTCTGGGAAAGTGAAGGTTTGAGTTTTCAGGTCACTGTTGATATCTTCAACCCCACTCTCTGATACTTCGACAATGTGTAGTCTGGGTTGGTACTTGTGCAGAGACTGAAGGACAATCATCTACCAGTAGAAACGAATCATTTAACAATTAATTAACACATTTTTACTCAAACACCTTCAACCAATGTAGTATTTCTCAATCCAAAATCGGGATTGCACATATCAATGCACACAAACCAAACACCCCAATTTTCTTGCAGAGAAGTGTGCCTAAAGATGAGTGTGTGTATATAAATTAAATGAATAGTAAAGTGTAATGGGACGTTAAGCTAACCTGTACACTGTTGTTGTTGGCACCCTTGTTATTTGTTAGTTTAAGCTTGCCAAACGATATCTCCTGCCTCATCCAATGCGCACCCGTGTTCGGAGACTCAGGATGGACATAAACTTTGTTTCCTGTTTAAGACACGTTTGATCAATAATTGAATTGTTTAAACATTTATGTTTATGTGTGCATGGAATACGTTTCTCTCTGATCACTATTACACTTCTAATAGCCAACCTACCTTGCATATTGTTGTCTGCTTTCCCACAGGTGACCCATTTACCGCCTTGGAACCTCCAGTGATTGGGATCAGCCAGCGATACCTCCACAAACACGTTATAGTGCGCCGTTAGGTTCAAACCAGTCATATTAAAACTGAGAAAGGGAAACATTCGTCTGCAAGACATATACTGCCGATTACCACCGTGCACAATAAATACTTGCGTATATGTATATATTTATAGAGATAAAAATTGCACAAAAAAACCCCCATTAAATTCAGAAACAGCAAGTGAATATATTTACTCACCGGCCCTGTTTTGTAATTATCATCTCGGTCTGATGTCGGTGAAACTTAAGCCAAAGAGGCCGATTACAGAGGTAGACTTGCGCCCTCATTCCAGCACCAGTTGTAGGCAAGGGCATTGCGCCGATGCCGGACCCTGCACTGGAGTATGTCGGGTAAATACAACCCGAGCCCTGTCCAAATTGATAGGCTGAACCAAACTGACTTCTTCCAGCGCATAATCCCGTGGGGGGCAACACGGAGCCAAAGTGAAGCGAAGTGGAATACCCCGACGCGCCGGTTGGAGTATAAACTGTTTGACTTGTGTATGGGATGAAAGGACAGGGGTTCGCTGATTCTGGACTATGCTTCGCTGCAGCTGACATGTAATATCGATCTACGCAAAGTTCCTGTTCTGCAAAGCGACTGCCAGTAGTTAAATCGTCTGCTTCAATTGCCGGAGTTTTTCGCCTCCCCTCTGTTGCATCTTTGGGTGAGGGGAACGAATTGTTCTCTCCATCGCCAAGCATGGCTACCAATGTTAGTATCTTCTTGTGTGCGGTATAATTATTTCTATAGGATCTATGGAATTTAAAGGCTTTATTTTTAAATTCCAGATGGAGTCTTCTTCAAAATGTTGATTTAGCAACGTCCACTTTTCGACCTGTATAATTAAAATAAGAAATGTAATGAAAACCATGATAGGCATGTAAAACTTTCAGTAAACAAAATTTGTATGATAGAAATAGCATGTATATAATAAATTAGGTCTTCAATGACAACCTTTGCGCATGTGACAAGACCACATCCATGTGAAGGGTTGCGAGAGTCCCTTTTCACACACCTTATGGACGTTTAGGTGTGGCTTTGATGTATCCCACTATTCACCGAGAATCTGTTAATAATTGTCTAGAAACGTCGCAACATGTTTTGACGCCTATCCGTTTTGATATTATTACAACTATTTTGCAATGTGTCACATTCATAACCACACGGGTGTTCATACAGAAATTAGTCATCACAGACATGCAATCTAATAGACGTCATTTGTATGCCACATTAAATGCTATAAACAAAATACAATATGTACAGTAGCATGCATATATAAGGTTTAATTTAAAATCAAATTATGC
This sequence comes from Galaxias rostratus, assembly GCA_036024795.1. Taxonomy (NCBI): domain Eukaryota; kingdom Metazoa; phylum Chordata; class Actinopteri; order Galaxiiformes; family Galaxiidae; genus Galaxias; species Galaxias rostratus. Next base: position 1,861 of record JAVQJS010114379.1, on the reverse strand, counting down.
CTCATCAAAAATGCTCAAATCACTGAACATGTGGATGTTATGCATAAAATGCTCTTGTTTTAAAACAAATGGGTTGAGGCTGTTTGGGCCGTTACCTTGTAAACAATTATAATGCATTATGCCCATTTTGTTTTCACATATAGGCTCAATATAATTTTCATTTGTTTTTACTTGATGGGCCTTTAGGCCTAGACATTTTTTTAAAACTGTTGTTACAAAAGAATCATAACTTATTTTTAATATTTAGCTTCAAAGCGCAATTTTTTGGTCGTTTTTAAATACTGTTGCCCATGTATCTCTTCTTGTAAATCATTTGACAAATCAAAAACAGATTTATTTTTAATACACCCACAATGGTGGCATTTGTGTGGGAACAGGTGTGAACACAATGGAAAGTTGTCTCAGCACTTGTGCCAATTTAATTAGAAATTAAATTATGAGTTGCGGAATTTTACCTAAAGCCGATGCACGGTCAGAGTTGCGTTCGCCTTAGTTTTTATTTAAACCGCGTGCCGCCTTGTTAAAAACAATCGGTATTATATGACCTAAGCCTAGTAGACTAAAACTAAAGGCAACACCTTAAACACGACAACGTTCGTATTTCTTTTTACTCTTTCAATTTCTTGAATTTCTTGTGATCATTTTGCTTTTTTTATTTTGCGGTCTGAAAATTTGCTTACATTTTCCGATTTGAGGATCGGCCATCCAATACTATTGGGTTGCCCTTTTACGAAGGAAAACTGCCACTTATGATTTCATTCGAACAAATCTGTGATGCATCTCAGATAGGCCAATGTCCAAAGCATGACACAAAGGCCGATGTAACAGATTTGAGTTGTTTACAGGCTTCTGCAGTTTTATGATGCAGTTTAAGTATATTTATTTTTACAAAATGTTACAACATTATAGGTATATTGACACAATACTGAACAAAAAAAATCTAAGGCGTTTGAATAATGGTGTTTTGAATGATGGATAAATCTAACTTACCAATTATTCCGGTTTTCAGTACCTTTTGGAGTTATAAAGAGTAAGGTAGCCAACGGACGCCCAAAAAATTGGAACCACCGAAGAAATAAAATTCATGATAAAGTTGAGTTTTTTTATTTTCTTGAAAGCCGGCACAAGTCGTATGGGCGAGCAAATATGCTCTGTGAAGGCGGGGTAAGGATGTTCAAGGCGTGAGATGTGCTCTCGTTTTGAGCACCCTCATTTGACGGCGATGTGTGTGTTGCAGCCTATTATCAACCTTTCTTTCGATTGTTGTGGGAGTGGGCACACGGGGATCACCTAGACTCCATGCCTGAACGGCTATGTTCACACCGCAATGTCTAACTGCAATGAATGATTCAACATGATCCCACCATATGTGCAGTGTTTTTTTCATTTATTTGATGTGGTAAATAAAATACAGAAATTCAACTATGAAGAAACGTTTTAAATAATATTAAACTAATAACCATGCCGGAACACTAGAACATGGAAATAGTTAGAATCCGTCAGTTATTTGAATTGTCATTTATATTCATACAGAAACCATAGAGGGACTGTCTGCATGTATACACTGACCCTTGTCGGCCCTTGGCCAAGGCCCACTGGGAGGGGAAGGAAAGTCTTACCATATTGTTGTCACAACGGATAACCACCAGAGCACATTAAAGGGATGCAGGCCAGGTTATATTCATAACCATTGTAAAGTTATCTGTGGATGGGTCCTCAAAAGGTTTCCATAGTATATTTGCTAGTAACCAAGGAAGATCTTGAGTTCTGATGAACAATCCCAAAATTGTGTTCACCTGCATCACTCTCTACCTCCAATTTTAGTGATCAAGTTCGGCAAACGTTTTAAGGCAGTCTGAAA
>JAVQJS010114375.1:0-13927 GCA_036024795.1 Galaxias rostratus | reverse complement strand
CTCACTCACTCACTCACTCACTCACTCACTCACTCACTCACTCACTCACGCAGGGATTTAGAAAAAAAAACAGGGCCAAGTATTTTGACCGTGCATGACTCTGTGTGTTTGTCAGGGTTCAAAGGGAGCAGATCCTGGCCCGGCCGGAGATTGGCTTGGACCCCGGGCCCCCGGAAGGACACCTCAGCCTGGAGCCTAGTGAGCTCTGTGGGGAGGCAGAAAAGGAGCTCCAGCGTGTGCGCCAGGATAAAGCCAGGCTGGAGGGTCAGCTCCGGGAAGCCCAAGAGAAGGTTAGACAATACACAAGAACAGTCTACTTTGAACAAAATAAGTCAAATAAATGTACGTTTTTAGGAGCTTGTTTGTGTCTTGTGTGTTTGCAGACTTTGTTTTATAATACAATTATAACAATAATTATTCTTTTATTATTGTTTGTATTAATGTATTGATTGTATTCGTGTTTTATTCAAAACATTTTGTTTGAGGGTGCCTTTCAAGACACTCAAGGTCTCCTCTTCAATTTATTTCAGGTGGCAGTTTCTGCCAAACCAATTCATACCATCAGCTTCAATGAGTAGGTGTTTCATTAGTTCTAGCTCTCCTATTATAGTTTGTGACTTGCAATACAGTTTTGTTAATTCAATGTCTAGGCCTGGAACAACCGCACAGATTTCTGAAGAGGCGTGGGTTGACATTCGAAAACAACTTAGGGAAATCACCAACTCTTCACAGGTTCAAACTACACTTCTACACTGGATGTAGAAATACATTTCAATGTTGTATTTTTTTTATATACAAAATCAGAAACTTTAGCCCCATATTTACGCTTCAACTAAACAGCAAATACATTACAGAGGGCGTTTCTCCTGATGTGCAAATAGGAGAGCTACGAGAGAGAGCGTTCCCATCTTATCACCCGGGCAACCGTTGCAGAGGAACAGGTGTTGGAGTTGCAGGACTATGTTGATAAGCACCTGGGCAGGTAAGTCCAGACTACTCTGTTGGCTAAATATGGCACCTGAGTTCTTGGTCTCTCCGACAGGGGTTACACTGTGGCATTGCCCATTTCTGCAGGTACAAGCAGGAGATCACGCGTCTACGCAGGCTGCAGGAGCGGGATGAGCCAGGCCGGGCTCACAGTGCTGAGGCCCCCGCACACCATCTGCTTCGCCGCTCCCCTAAGAAGCCCAGCTTTGAGATATGAAGATTATTTTCCATAATTTTCTGAACTTGCACATTCGTTTACACACCATAACTGTCTGATGGAAAATGTACTCGGTACTCATATTAATTTACATTCAGTGGCCACTGAAGTCTGTATGTCTATACATAAATTAAAATAGCCCACCAAAGAAACCCTATGCTCCAAATCAAAATGATGGAGACATGATCAAGAAGTTTAGTTATTGTACAAAATAAATCAATATTATCTAACATGAGAGGATTTGGTGGATAGTTTTTTGACGTGTCATCAGTAACCACATGGTGGAGCTCATACTATGGATTCCATGCATACAAGAGACCAATGAAAACTGGCCTTGAGAAAAAATGCCTGGAATGTTTGTAAAGCTTATGTCAATTTCACGATTTGGGGAGAAGAAAGCGTGCTGACAATGAGTGGTCACCCGGGTGAGAATAATGTCATTACATATTATCCAGACACACACACTCATGAATAAGTTGCCCCGAGCACTGCGATGGGAGCCGTGCATCATCAATCTATAGTCACCAAGGATGTAGGCTTGTATTAATGACCGAGGCTCCGTGGTTGAAGGAGCCTTTACTCCCTTTAAATGTCTTTGATTGTGAATGGGTGCTATTCGGTTCACAGCCTTTGTAGTACTTAGTTGCCAATATGCAGCTTGCAACATACAGCAACATGTGAATTGCAGAGCGACATGTGAATTGCAGCTGATATTCCCTAGAATCAAATGGCCCTTCTTAGGATTTGTTGGTAACTTAATAGACCCTTTGAAGGGAATACTTAAACTGCACTGAAATTAAAAGTTCCCGGTTTGAATGTATCCTTATGACTGTGGATTCATATCATGCACATCACCCCAGCCGTCCTTTTTCCAGGTATGCCAACAGAGGGAGAATAGACAGGGGGCAGGGGTTAGGGAGGAAGGACAAGGGGCGGAGGTGGGCTGGCTGTGCGGACTGGGTCGATGCCAACATAGTCAGTGTGCCAAAGAGCTTGGCACTGGGGACTGATCCTCACCAGCAAATCTGCCGGGAAATCAAAGCCAGGTTGCTTTGCTCTGCTGAGCCAACAAAGGCAGAACTAAGTACTTTTGAGGACCTAAATAAGTTTAACTGCATATTTGCAGTGCTAATTCAAAAGACGTGGACAGTCTACTTTGCTGTTAAAAATGTCTCAGTTGTACAAGAAACAGCATGTTTAATCTATTCAGTAATTAACAGTCTTTTTGATACAGAGAAAAACAGTTCACGTACATAACCTTGTGTAATTGCATTGCATTTTTACAGCCATTGTTATCTGCATACCAAATTTTATAATAAAGTAACTTTCCCTTGAGAGAGATTTACTGATCATTCCAGATTGTTGCTTTTTGATTAAAGTGATGTCACTTTGCTCCAACACAATTTTCTTTTATTTATGTAAACATGACATCTTAATCATATGTGATATAGTACACGTTTTTAATGTTTCTGTTTATTTGTTTTTCGTTTTTTTTTTCTTTGTTAAAATAGAAACGTGTTAAGTGGATGCTAAGGAGCCAGTTTGATGAAACTCTTACAGTGGGAAAACTCTTGTCTGAATGTTCTGCCAGTGGATGGGAAGCAGGGTGTGGGGATGAAGAGGAAGTACCTCACACGGCCTGGGATGGGCTGGCCGTAAACAGGGCCTTTGTCTTAGGGGGCTAACGCCTAATTGATATGGGCTTAATGAGAATGGGCTGTGTGTGTATGCGGGCTGAGGGAGCCGGGGCCTGGATGCTCCTACCATAATTGGAACGGACAAGCCTTGTGTGGAGGAGCACAGAGGAAAGAGAATTGTGGGAACGCTAGGAGAGGAGTGAAAGAGTGGGAGTGATGAAGAAAAGGTGACAATGGCGAGGAGGAATGCAGAAGCGGTGAGAGAGGAATTCACTGTGAACGTGTGATAGTAAACTTACAGCAAAATCATGAGAAAGAGTGCAAGGTCAAAGTAAAGTGAACAAGTTTAATGAGTACATTCCCATGGAAATATGCCAAATGTGTGAACACACTGATGTAATATACTGCCTTTGTGCTTTGGGAGTTGTAATCACAAAATGTGTTTTTACAATGTGTGCATTTCTTCCTATGTGTTTTTTTAAAGCAAAGATGAAGTTGATTTCTGTTTCTGTAGAGCACCTGCATTTTGTAGTTTGTCTATTCCCCCTCCTTTCAGTCTGACAGCCCGACTCCTTTCATTTAAGAGTCACAAGCTCCCCTCTAGACAAGCCTTCAATATAAAGCGTGGGTTTGGGGGTGAACGGTTGGGATTGAGGGGGGGCTGCACTTCAGCCAGCCTCAGTGAATTGAGCCTGAAAGCAGGACGGGCTGGATGGTTAGAGCAAGCAAGAATAAAAGTTGAGGATAATGTGGTTCTATGGAATTATCGACAACAGAGAGAACTACTGCTGTGGCCGCTAGAATCAGATTTGGGAGGAGGCCAAGGGAGTGGAAACAAATTCAAAAAAGGATTGTTACTTGGTTTGCAGTCTGAAAACCACCTGTGTTTGCAGAACCTTTTGAATAAATACAAATAATTTTATGGTTCTATGTGGCATCCTGTCCACTACAAACCAGTCAAGTTTCCTTACAGAACCATGTGGCGTTGCGCAGGTGTCCCCCAACGATCATGTAGAACCATGTCAATCCTTTGAATGTAATTAATACATTTAGAGCCATGTGGTCTCATTTAGAACAAATTTTCCTGCAGCAGTTCTTCTCCTTCCCTATAATTACCTTATTAGACACGTAGACAGGACAGAGCAGTGAAGCAGGAGAGCAGAGTGATGCTGGAGGGATGGCCGAAAAAGATGAACGTGGAGAAGGATAGGAGAGAAAACAAAGACTAAGCACCGGTTGGGAACCTGAATGGGAAGACATGACAAGATCAATTTGCCACCACCGTGAGTTTCCCTATGACTGAGCCTGAGAGCATGCTGCAAACTTTTAGGCAAATGTACAGAGTCCTCTTTAAGGAGTTGCTCAAAAGAGGCCTCTGTGAACAGATGTATGCCAATAAATATGTTCGTAAGTTTGTTTTGTGGTCAAGTATCCCCCCACCCAGGTACTATAAACCCTTACCCCAGGTGTAGCTAAATGCCCCGGAGACTAGCATCCTTGACTTTTATTTCAGTTACTAATTAGCTAATCATATTTAATGTGGATTCATTGAACGTTATCTTGCAAGTAGACAGACTCTTAATGAGTGTACAACTGAAGGATTTTGTACTTGCATTTTTCTCTACTTCCATTTAATTATTGTTGCATTTTTCAGTTTTTTTCATAACATAATAATTGTTAATAAATATCAATAAGAAATACCTATCATTGTTTGAAATGTTTTTATCTAAAAAAAAAATATTTATGGCTCTTTCCAGTTGCATGTGTTAACAATGGCAACTTAGCAATGTTTTTATTTTGTTCAAATGTAATGTTGTTCCGTGTTTTTTAAAGTAATTTTTTTTTTTAAATGAAAGTGAATAGAGACCTGTATTTGATTTCCCCTCTTAAATTATATGTGTTTGTAATGCTTAAAAAGCCTAGATTATTTCTTCTTTTAAATTCACATATGTTTGAGTAGTAATAAAACTACTGAACAATTTAGTTGATTTTACAATCTCCATATATAATTCAGTTTTTGGTTTGGTGTTATCAAACCATTCAATATTGTCCTTGTATGAACACATAAACATGCGTATTGAGGAAACCTTTAATAAAGGTCTACAATAAATCATTTAGAATTAACAGTAGTGCCCCTGTGATTACAAACCAAAGAACCCTTGTTTTTTAAAGTGTGGGACGAGAGGGACCGAGAGCAGGGAAAGACTGGAGAGGGAGGGAGGTGGTTGAACACCAGCGAGTGAGAATGAGGCTGAGGGACTGAGAGAGAGAGAGCGAGGGTGAGAAGGAGAGGGGGACGGCCCCTCTTTTTTCCCACACTCAGTCCTGTTCCCACAGTGCACCCGCTAATCCCTGTCTTAATTGGGAGAGAATTCCAGTGCACATGTTCCCCTGGAATGAGCGCAGAGGGAAGAGAAAGCTGGGGGAACAGGAGCTCCTGACACACGGAGACGCAGGCCAGAGCTGCTGCTCTAGCATGTACGAGAGCACACAGTTAGAAACAGCATGCCACCGTACTATCAACACGTCTCATGTTCCTTTTCTATTGCATTGCATTAGACTGCTCATCACTTTCAAAAGTTCTAATTATAAGATATTGATTCAAATGTCACAGTTAATTAAACTGTTGTGAATAATAGCGAGATAAAGTACTTAAATTACGGTTTGTCAGTTTGTAGCATATCAAATTGCATAGTTTTTTTCATATACAAAAAAAGCAAGGTTGGCCATGGGCATATCTGTTGACAAATCCAGTCTCGGTGTTCTAAAAAGAATGGGAGAAGGGGGAGGAGATATCCACCGGTAAAGAGACATAACAAAAACTTTAGTGATTGGCAGTTTCACTCTCATCCTTTTTCTTTATTCCCTGGACTGGCATGAACAACAGACTGAGTACGTGGGCTCTAAAGAGGTAACTCAATACAAGCTCTTTCTGGAGGGAGAATTGACCAGGCCATAATTCAGTACACTAGAGTGAAAGAGTAAAATATCAGGATAAGTGGCAGTCCGGAGGAGTGGCTTTTTTTTTTCTTTCAACTGGGCAGGCTATCTTAAGAACATTATTTTAAATGCAAGAGGCTGGTTGTTTAGGACTGGGATTAGGGGAGAGTCAGACACAGTTGGGTTTCGGTGTGGTGAATAGACCTGGCCAGAGGCTTATCATGGCATCTACTGGCTTACCTTACCTATCAGGTAGATGACAAAGGCCAGGGAGGAAGAGAATAGTCGGATGACAAATTGTGTGGCCTCAGGCTCTGATATGTTCCAAAAAGCTGTTTGTTGACATTTCACCAAAGTAAAATGCTAAACTAAAATGAAAGTAAATCTTTCATTATATCCTAATTGAAAACATTTCAATTAAGTTTCCAGACCTCTGTGGATAAGATCCTGTATGTCACACTACTCTTATCCCTCTCTCTCAAATACAACTAGGATAGACATTGGATATTGAAGACCGATTCACGCCGCCCTCCTCTCAGGGCTAGGTTCTGGGTTGTCCTAAAAAATCTGGTCTGCAAGTTACTTTCATACATATCACTGCTGAGCACGGTAAACTGGATTGGTAACAGTAGAAAACAGTGTCTTTGTTGCCGTGCTGGGTCAGCCCTGGGACATCCCAGGTAGTGACCAGGGGTATGGACAATGGTCAAACTTGTGTTGAACTATTCACAGCAACACCAGACTCTGACTTTCCTCAACACTGTCTGAAGAGGGAACTAGTAAGTAAACCACACCAATGCTCCAATGTTGAGCTACGTTTCTTATTATACGTTCTTCTTATACGTTTGCTTTCCTCCCTTGTGCCCACTGTACTATCTAACATGTAATCATAATCAAACGATGATACATAATACAAAAAGTAGCTTGTAAAATAAAATTAACTTCCTTCATATTTCTAAAGTTAATAAGCAGTGGGTAAAACGGGAGGGAAGCAACATGGTGGAGAACAGGTGCTGATCTGTGCTGCTGGTACAAAAGTGTCTCAAAAGACAGCATACTGAGGTCCTTGTACCTTTTGTTGAATTTGTTCAGTTTGTTGTTGCAGAAAATCTACATCAAGCAATACTACACAACTTCTTAGTCATGCAAAAGAATCCGGTGCCGGCCCTTTCTGGAAGCTTTTTATCAACCAAGAAAGGCTTTTATTTAATAGCCATGCAGTGTATGTATAGACGCCATCTCAAACTTTCACAATGCAATGCACTGAAAAGAATTCTCCTCACACCAAACATTCTGGTATTCTCAATGGCCCCTTAAATGGCCCATTGGTGTGTGATGTTGAAGCTCAGGGACCTTGATCTCCCCCCAGCAGGTTCCCTTGGTCCCATGGTCTTGAAAGCTATGCAGCCACCGATGGAAGGCCTTGCTTGGTGGGGGTGGCAATTCCCTCCCTCTGTTTTCACTCACAATGCCTTTTTTGGCGCGAATCAACCAAAGACGCTGCCTGATAAAAACCTGTTTCTTTTGCACGACCCCCACCCCTCACGAAGCGTCTTTCCCACATCCAGACTCTTCCACACCCTGTCTTGATGGGCGCTTCTTGGAGGGATTACAGCCATCTGCATACTCTGGAGGAACAAAAGCTTCTCCTCTCAGCCCCGCTCCACTTCAGAGGGATGACACGGCAAGATCAACATGCACTCTAACATGGCTCTGCTGCTACACCCTCGCCCTGTGCTCCGCAAAACTGCCACATTATCTGAATGCCCATACACACAGGGCACAGTTTCTCATGCTATCACCAAAATTTAGGAAGAGCTTTCTTTTCATCGTTCCTTTGGAAATGCACACTGCCCTGTGCTGGGTGGCAGCTGACAACTAGCTACAGGTTAACACATGAGAGAGATTTTTTTTCTTCTAAAATGGCTTGTTAGATGTTTCATGGTCTTATTGCTCAATGCCCGAGGGGCCGGGCTGACTCCGAGGTTCCATTTGGGAAACATGCTGTCCGGCTGTGGCAGGGCGTTGTGGGAAAGCAGACGCCGTCAGCTGGGAGCTGGAAGGTATGAATGCGGTCATGGGCCTTTAAGCCCTTCCTCAGCTGGTGCTCGGTTGACTGAGAAACCGCAGGATGCCTACACACTGAGTCACGGAAGGAGATGGACCCGGACTGAGGGTTAACGCACAAACAACAGGCTGCAGAGAAAGAAACAGCGTGTTGACTCCATTGAGTCAGGTCTGACTTGAATCATCTGCGTACCCGATAGCAGGAACATACAGTGCATCAAATTTTCAACATTATGAAGTACATAAAGCTCACTGAATGTATAATCCATGGTGGTAGTATGTTTTTATTTATTTGTGTTTCCTGGCGCTTCTCAACCTGTGTTTTTACCTGCACGTTCTGCCACATCCTGCTGTGACAGGCTCCATCTACATGTACAGTAATGAGGAAACATTACACGTTGACATGGGTGCATCCCAGATTCATTGTTAACACTTGAAGAGGCAGTTGACATATTTTTGGGAATGTTTTGCAACTGTGTTCACCAACTGTGTTGTCCTAATAGTGGACGTTAATCTTCCAGAAGCTCTGTCCATAGCCTGGGACTGAAGAACGCCTGAAGAACCTAGAGACAATGATGTACCTCCAAAGAAGCGAGAGAGGAAAGGCAATGTGCAGCCGACACGTTGAAGAACTAACCCCCTACTATTAGAGGGAGGAAGAGCCAATTTGTTTGAAGTGAATACTGCAACATATGGATCATAGCTTTTGCTCACAAGCAAAAATAGCCCAGCATCTCAATGGTACATTGGGTACCATCACGGGAATGTGAGAGAGCCTGGAGTCTAACACCAAAGTGAAAGTCTCAAGTCAAGAGATGCTGAAGCACATCGGGGTGCAGGTCCAACAAGGACTGAGGCAGAAAAGAAGGAGTTTGACTGCTTCACCAGTTCCTGAAAACAGTAGAAGAGATCAGGCTTGCGGCTCTCAAGCAGGAAGTGAAGGAGAAAACAATAAGGGATGCACGAGAAGATTAAGGACAATGATACATGAAAAGCAAGTGATGTCTTATTCCTGGCTGACCACACATCCTCAAAAAAACATTTGGAAGCTCTAGTTCAGAGTTTAGGAGAAAATGTAGATGATTCTGAGGTGATTGAGTGTTTCTAGATCCCAACACCACTTTTCACGAGCTTGCTCTATCCGACAATCTGAACTGGGTAAGGCTATATGACCAAGATTACAATTGCCAACTAGACCTCCCAACAAACCTAGAGTGCTTTCTGGCTCTCTGAGGTTCTCAAATCTGAAGGACTAGACCACAGGACTGGCCAGAGTCACAGAGTCTATTGACATAGGAGGATTCGTCTCCACAGAAGAGGGCTTCTGGACACTGAGCTTCATAGACAACAAATACTTTGCCGAACGGAAACCTCTCATGCTGCAACAGAAACTGCAATAGATCAAATTGGTACTGGAGTGGGACAGAGGGAAGGTTTAGTTTTATAATGCTGAGAAAAACAAGCATGGTTACACTTGCAACAATTCACGGAACGAATGTTTCCATACTTCTAAACAACAAACCATAATGGGAACTCATTATTATGCCTGCTACAACATCGTTTACAACTAGAAATCCTACAAAATGCAAACCAAGCCTTTTAGCCTTTTATAGGGCCGAACTTTGGAATAGAATACAAAAAATGCGGGCTTGATTAACTTCCTTTGATGAACAATGCAAAATCTTGGATAAGCTGTAATTGTCCCCTTGATTTACCACACCCGCCGACTCCCCTGATGTCTTTAGGAACACTCCCTCAATGTGAGACCTCCTGCAGGGACGGCAGGGCCTGTGTGCTGGGTGTGGTGCCGTCATGCTTCTGCTTCAGATGAGCATCCTGGAACCCTATGGCCCTGTCTGCATTCTCCCCGGCTGGTCTGGGCTCTGGCTACTTCCCCCTGACTCCCTCCTGGGATGACGGAAGCCCACCCTCCAGTCACCCGCTGCCATCTCTTTGGATACCGCTTCCTGAGTACTTCCTTTCCAGCTTTGGTACATCACCACGGCTATATAGCAGGGCATAGGGAAGGTGGGGTGGAGAAAGGTCAGCTCAAAAGAAGGGTGCAGGATTCTTGGTCAGTTCCTTCGGGCTCTTCAAAGTCATACAGACGACCATTGGTGGTTGTTCGAATTGAGTTTTCACCAAATACAACGGGGTCTGGCTCAGTATAACAAGTTGTAGTGAATTTAATTAAAGGAAGCTGTTTTAGTTTTGAAATGGTAAAATATACAATAAAATGTCACTTTGCACACACTGGGTAAGTAACAAATAAAGTGCCACTGCGGTCAATTGTTTTGTGCTCATTCTTTGTGTTGTTGTTACCTAATGTCCCTGTTTTCCTGAAAGGGGTTCATGAAGGAGTCAGAATGGAGCCACAGTAGAGAATGGCTATGAGGAGGGTGGGCTTTTTCACCACTTGTTGTAGTGGGCTTGATGGTATTGCTCTTTGTCTTGGCTTATCAGTTCTACGCCAGTGACCTCGGATGGGCCAAGGGAAATTGAAAAGGAGAGGGTGTAGGGGGTGTTGGTGTCGTGCAGACCAAGGGGCTCTTATTCCAGGGCATTTTACAAGGGGCTGTGAGGCAATAAATTGTTTGAGTTGGGGAGCCCTGCAAAGGGCAACTGATTCAACCATGAGGTTTTTAGGTTGTTCTCTTTTTTCTTGTAGAATGATTACCTCCGTGTGAAACGTGTCAGCTGTTCTTTATGAAACAGATTTACAGTTTCTAATAAATATATTTTTTTCTGAAGAGGTTTATCCACACTCATAATTTTGGATTCCTCTATGCTTTTTGGGGCGAGAAAGTTTTGATATGGGAAAAACAGGTGGTCAATATTACATAGTGGTTTTGATTTATGAGTATCCCCCTATTGAATGCCATGCCCTGTGTAGGAGGGAAAATCTTATCACCATATGTCTCATATTGTACGGGCACCCAGTCATACCTCTGGTCTACTTGACGAGACTGAAGACCCATTGAGATTTTAGACAACATTAGCTCAAGGCCTTGCTGTTCGTGCTGAAGCAGGGGCCAGCGCGCCGCTCGGGCCTTGAGTAGCAGCCGGAAGGCTTTAGAATGGAGCAGACGACTGTGTGGCACCTCAGCTTTATCGGGTCTGCCCTGTCGCTGCCTTAATGGGAATTTATTGCTTCCTGATTCCTAAAAACAAGAATCCGAGCACCACCAAATTCCTAACATTGTTTTTGCCCCCTCCTAAGAGCCCCAGGGCTTGTGAGCACCCATCTAAATCACTGTATCTTTAACGGTTGTCTGTCTTTTGTGGCTCTCTCAGGCCGTTTTGGGGTTTCTGGGATTTGGTTCAAAGATTCTTTTTAACGTTAGAATTGTGAGCAAGGTCATGCTCCGCCAGCTCTTATCTGTGTTTAATATGCCACTCTTTTGTTATAAGTTCTTAGCAAAACTATTTGCCAAAACAATTCCCCAAAAATACTTTCTATATTGTATTCTTTATATTCAGAGAACAACAAAAGTGTCAGTAGTGCAGAGTGGTTGAGACAAATATAACTGGCAATCTTTGGATACTTTCCAGATGTTTTAATGACACAAACACACACTCAACAATACTGATACAGTTTTTTCCATAGGTTTTTTCTCTGTAATATTCTTATTTACATATTTACATGCAACTTGATATTTATATAATTTCAAACAAAAAAGAAAACAAAATTATCAAAACTAGTATTTAACACGTATTTACACACTGTTCCAGCACATTATGGTAATTTGGTATAAACCCCTCCCTTTGATTTAGTGCACATCGTGTGTGATCACTTTAACTGGCCAAAATGTCACAACGTGGTTTTATGAGCTAGCCTTCGTCCAGCAACAGTAGTTGCTAAAGAGTGTAACTTTAGCAAAGAGTGTAACAGTAAATATACTTCATAGCGCATACTATAATGTAATTGTCATACTATGATATTCTGGTATACATGTCAGTTGGTTGACTTTTATTGACATTCCACCTGACTTTACTTAAAGAGAGTAACTATCATTGATTCAAAAAAGGAACCATTTTAGATTAAAAAAAAAAAACTATTATCGATGCTTCATCCATTTGTTTGTTTCAAGTCATAGGTTTGGTTGACAAAAAGACTGAGATGGCATTACTGTTTACACAAAGATGCTTTGGATTCAGGGAATTGCATGCATTTCCCTGAAAAAAACTCCACATTTAAGTCAAAGAGAAAAAATGCTATCAATTTGCAAAATGGTACATTAAACGAAACGATAGAAATTCCACAATAGAAATTAATCTCATAAAATAAAATTTAGATTTGAACAGTATACAGAATGATAGATATTTTTATACAGGGTTTTGAGAGGTAGCATCCACCCTGTGAATTTTGAAAATAGAATCTCAGAGTTGGCAATCGTTAAAAAGTGCTCTCAGCACTAGCTCAGGAGCCTTGACGAAGGCTCTACTATGTTTAGCCTAGCACTACTATGCGCACACATCATCTGCACATATATTAAGTTCTCATCAGCCCTCTATGCTACATATAGTTGATTTTCATTTGGTTTTCAGTGCTTGCAGCATCACACCTTGGAACATTACCTTCACCTCACCAGTGCAAAAAAAGGAACATACATGAAAATAGAAAGACACTTTTATCTATCTTTGCAATACTGAGTGGTCCTTTTCATAAGGTAGCTACCAGAAAAATGACTGAACTCATATTCTTCATTCCATATGAATGCTAATACATGGGAAAATTACCTAAACACATCAAAGGCTGGGTTACAACTGATAGCCACTTAAATCAATTGACCACAACCTTTTTAAAAAAAAACTTTGAATCCTGAGTTTGAAAGACATGGCACAGAATAGCTCTAAACTCATGGCTTCAATTAGTTACCTAAGTTTTTCCCCCCTTCCAGATAATTTGCTCAAAATCTGCAACAAAAAAAGTATAATTTCATATTGATTCCTTCTTACGTGTTTACTCCACATTTCTTTCATGTCACAGCTCTGTTGGTCTGTAGAGCCGGGTGGCCGCCTTTTGAACTAAGAACGTGGCACAAAAGTCCATTTCAACTGTTCAGATCAGGGACGACTGCATCCCTTGGCAGACTACGCACCTCGGCCCTGTGTGGGTTGGGAGGCTGAGATGGGCTTCCCTCATGGGGCAGCTCCATTTCAGGCTGGTAGAGGCGGATGTGGCATGTGGAGGGGGCTCAGTCCACAGCCAATTCACAGGGTATCTGTTGGGCCTCTTTGGCCATGGTGTAGGCCCGCTGGAAGTCTTTGTAGCGCGGGGCACAGCCCAGCCAAGCCTCTCCAAAGTGGACTCTGCCTGTGAAGAGGAAACTGCCAGGCCCAGGCCTCACTCCACACTGCAGCAGGGTCCTGATCTCCCCGGAGCGGGTCAGGCGGCCGGCCCCAGTGAAGAGGGCGTACTTCTGCCGGAACACCCGCGTGGCACTGACCTTGATCACGGCCGCCCGCAGGTCCTCGTCATCCTCTACCGCTCGAATGGTACCGCGCACCACTGAGGGGTGAACAAACACTGGGGTTATTGCACTGTATGTATCTAATAAAGGTGGGATCATGACCAATGTACACACAGCAAAGTTGCCTCAGATACCAGTTTCCTAATTAAACAAAACACGGGACCAGACATTCTCTAAAGAGGGCCGGTCTTCAAGGCCAAGTGACTACTATTCTATGTTGCATTTGAGCTCATATACATCCTTTAGTCCAAAGAAAGAGGCCACTTGATAGTAAAATTAATAGTGGGAGTAGGGGTTGGTCTACCATCCCCCTAAATTGCTTTGGCCTGGGGGCCAGATTACACCTCAATCAGAGTCACACAGATTAGTCCGCTCCTCTGCCTCTGGGGTGTTAGGATTATTCTATTACAATCCTTTTAGGAGGATGACAAGGAGGCACAGAACAGATAAAGTACTACTATCTCACCCCTGACCTTTGCATAATTTTTTTCTGTCGCACATTTGGATTAGATTTGCTTTCCACCCAATTGTGGTTATTAAGAGAATCCTACTTTAAGACAATTTGACACAACCAAGGTATTCCCTAAATCCCTACTTTATTGGGC
>JAVQJS010114374.1:0-10000 GCA_036024795.1 Galaxias rostratus | reverse complement strand
CGTCAGCAGCATCCGTGCTGGGGTAACGGAGCGTGACGGGTCCCAGGGAAGATGGAGTCTGATGAAGGAGCGAGCTGCCTCGGCAGTGTGACGTTTGGCTGGAGTGAGAGAGGCGCACGCACTGACAGCCAGACACAGAGAGAAGAGATGGAGGGTGGGAGGAAGAAAGAGGGGCGGGAAAAAACGACTCTGAGGGTTTGACTGAGAGAGTGGGGGATGAAGTGACGACGAAAGTGAGCGAGGAATGGAGAGAACGTTGCGTGGGGATGACAGGGGGACGCAGCTGTGCCACGGTGCAGCCTCAGACATCAGAGACACAGACACACGCTCATAGCGAAGAGACATGCAGACATAGAGGCATATAGACACAGCCTCATAAAAGGACAGACATACAGACACAGTCTCAAATAAGACAGACATACAGTCAGACAGACATCCAGACACAACCTCGAGGAGGACAGACACACAGGCATCCAGACAAACGGACACAGAGGGACATACAGACACACCCTTGGAGAGGAGCTAGCCCGTCTCCAGTCTTCTGAAACGTGGAGCGGTCACCCGCGGAAAGGCCAGACCAGGAGGGGAAAGCTGGGAATAGTGGGACAATGTGGTCCTGACTGCCTGGCCTCTCCCACTCCCCAAAGTAAACAGGCGCTGTGTCACCTTTCTGGATGCCCCCAACCTTCCTGCCCCGCTTACGGTGCCAGCGTGGCAATCCCTGCCCAGACAGGACTGTGAGTTTGTGAGCACACAAAAGTGAGGCACATACACACACACACACACACACACACACACACACACACACACACACACACACACACACACACACACACACACACACACACAGAGAGAGAGACACACACGCACACACAAATGCATATGCAGAGATTGACTGTAAACACTCCCTATCCACAAGCTGGGGAAAGGGGGTCATTGTGCATGTTGTCATGGTAACAGAGAGGAAAGGGAACTGGGGGGGGGGGCTAGTGCAGAGTTTTGCACCTGCCAAAAATCGCTCGAGTTATCGGAGAGTAAATGGGAAAGTCCTGCACTGACGGCTCCCCGGCCTGCATCTATCCCGGCGTTAAGCCAGGGGAGCTCCCGCACTGAGCCTTCACAAACGCGTCGGGTTTGAACCAGACATCCGTCCGGAGTGGTCGCTGTTGCCTTCCAAATGGTCCCTGCCAAATAAAGATTAGCCCTGGGACTGGAATCCAAAACGGGACCGGCGGTCTATTAATCAAAAGCGTATCGCGGGGGACCATTTAGTCGGATCCCCCCGCCCCCTGGCCTCAGAGGACAAAACGGTCCTCGTGAAATTCAACTGGATCAACATCTCCAGGGACGTGTGTGTGTGCGGACTTCGAGGAGAATTCAATTTAGCGGAGAGAGGTGAATGCCGCAGGGACACACGCGAGGGCATCTATCATTTCCATGCTCAAACAGGGCTACAGTCAATTAACATTGATTTTCATTGGAGCTCGGAAACCACATTGCCTAGAGACCACGCATGCTGTGTGTGTACGTGTGTACACTAGTGTGGGTGATTGAACGGTCTTGCTTAATATAAAGATCATCCCTGATATTCCCAATGGGATTCATTCCTCGCTCCCTGTAACCTTGAACCGCTGGACTATAAATAGACCTGTAAATCACGGCCAAGGGTCTCACGTCACTCCTGCAGGGGAACCAAGCCCTAAATCTTACCCCCTTCCTTTTCAGTTAAGACCCAAGGAACAGTCCCAAAAAAGCCCCAGAGAACACTTCAGGGGAACAAGCCTGTTTCTCAATGAAATCACTGGACATCGAACATGAGAAGAATTTGTAATATCAATTGTGTCTATTTTCTAGCAATTAAATATTTTGTATTGTTTTTCTAGGCTAACTAACATAAGTAGCTTTCTAGAGTTTGGTATGAAAACATTCACATAAGATTTGCAGACGTTTATAGACTATATTCCTGGTAAACATTTGTAAATAGTAACAAAACCATTTCAGGTAAGATGGCTGGCAACCGTCTTCTCATACAGTGAGGTAAACAACACCTCTATTCACTGGCCTGCTGCCAATCAGGTGACCCCAGCAACTCTTCAAATCTCCTTTTCAATACTTTCTATAAATACGTTTCCAACCAGGAAACTTTTACTTTTAAAAATCTGCACATTATCTGGGAAGGCCGCCCTGCGTTACTTTGGTCAATTAATTGCACCCCCTCTATTCGTTGAACATGCGTCTGCTAGTAACTCTCACAACAAAGGATTAAGGACTTTGACCTCAATAAAGGCTGGAAAATTGCTTGCACACTTTCTAACTTCCTAACGAAACCATCTAAAAACAAACTCTGTTCAAACCACGTTTGGAAATTCACAACTTCCAACACTTTTCAAAATGATTCCAACAATTTACCAATATCTACCGGGTCAGAGGACCCGCTGGATCACCGAGACCAAGCCAGCGCACCTCTGGCCATACCAGAAGAGATCAGAGAAGTCCCAAAACCCATGTTTCTTTTCCTCGTTAATTCAAAGGAGGAACTAACTTTGGGAACTTTCAAACATGACTACTTCCAACATTTATTCAAACAATTCAGAACTTTACTAAATAAAAACACGGACTTCTCTAATTTGGTCCAGCCGCAACAGCAGTGCCACAGCTCCGCCTTTCCTCTCTCAGTAACATAAACTTGTTCAAAAAAGCAAAAACGCTTAACTTACGACATACTGCCAACACGGACGAACCTCAGCCAATGGGTAGGTGAGGATTCAACGTTTCCCCTCTGTGGCGGGACGGATAATCTCAAACACATAATGGCTGGGTGCAAGACGAACCTCACTCAAAAAGATACACCTGGCGCCACAATCTAATGCTGAAATGCTTGGCGGAAGCAATAGTGCAGAGGAGCTCAACAGTTAATGCCCAGCCAATTGGAGCAGAGGGCAACATGCACCACATTCGCTTTGTCATGGGGGGAGTTTCGGGAAAGAAGAGTTATAGAGCAAAACAAAGCTCAGGGCAGCATGTGATTGGAAAACGCTTGCTGATGTCGGCCAACAACCGAGAGTCCCATCGGAGATTGCAACTACCAACTTACTGCTTTGGTCCACCACACAACAAATTGTTGATTCTATATTGCCAACAGTCCCATGGGAAGAGGCAAAAGACGAGGCTTACGAAAAAAAGAAACTCCACTTCAGCGAATTAGCAGCTCAGGCAGAACCGCGAGTTTGAAGAACAAAAGTGTGCCTGTGGAAGTTGGATGCCATGGATTTGCGGCAATACCAACAACCAAACTGCCTAAGGAGTTGGGCATCTGCAGCAATCTATACTAGATCTGCTTAATCAGATATAGCAGAATGTAGCGGTTGCTGCTGAAAAGGAAGGATCCTGGATGTTGGCAAAGTAAACAAAAATCAAGTGGTTTATTTTCAGGACAAAGGTATGAAAGGTAAGTCTTTCCTGCAGAGCGTCTTTTCTTAAGCCTGTAGGAACAGAGAAGGGAAAGTTTATGTTCTTTTCAGGTGGTAGGTGTCCCTACAGAGTTAGCAGAAAGTGCCTGCAGGCACATGGAATAGGGAAGGGTATAGCGATATCTGCAGAGTGTCATATATTATCTTCTTCTCAGGTGGTAAGTATCCCTGCAGAGTTGGCATTCAAAGCCAGCAGGAATATGAATTAGGGACAGCTACAGGGGTATCTCTGTTAAAAACAAACAACAATGAAAAAACCCTTCATGTCTGGTTGTCGTGAGAGTAGATACAGAAGGGGGTGGCTCAGGGACGTAATTGCTCACCGCTAAGTCTTCTGGAGATGTTGTGGACTCAAATGAACTTAACATCTGGGATGGAGGTTGTCCACTTAAAAACCCCATGCCATATCAGCTCTCAACACAAGTCCATTCTAAAAGATTGCATTTTGAAGTGTTTATCTTGGAATATGGCATAATGGATACTATTATATCCTATCCTGTGTATCTTTAAATGCATTGATTTGATGTGCTCACCATAATTTGTCAATATTTTAACTGTTAAACTGTGTATGTTTGGATGCTAATATCTTTAGTATATCAATGACATCATTTAGTCATTCTTTGTAAAACCGTTTCATGTGTTTTTTAGACTAGTAAATACATAATTGCTTTGCACTTAAACCCATTAATTCTCGTAACATACAACGTCATTACACCAGAATTGAGATCAAAACATTAACCGTTACATTATGAAATTAATGCTGAACTGATTCTGTTTCCCATAGAGCCAAGCTTACCATAGAATTCTGTGTGGTGGTGCTCTGTATACTAGGTAATTAACATTCATCACCTTGATCGATTATACTGTACATTTATGAATTCATTGATAATCTACTAAGATTGTTATAGCGTAGTTTACACTTAAGAAATAGTAAACCAGTCACCCTCCACTCCAGTCCGTCAAACTTTGACGGGGGCACACGCCCTTGAGGATTAATAATTACCGGGATAACATAATTACAACTCCAAGCCACTGCACCGTTAGCGCATTCTGTCACAGGCACACGCTTTTCATTCATCAACATAATCGATCATTTAGAACATGAATTAGATTAATCGAGTGTTTGGCCAAACATATTGTTACGTGATACAGGGATGAGTGTGCGACAAAGAAAACACACACACACACACACACACACACACACACACACACACACACACACACACACACACACACACACAATAAACGCAGTGTGTTGACGTTGTGTGAAACCTCCAGTGACACGTTCACACCTTTTGTTTCATATGGCCGTCTCAGCAAAAGAGGAAAGCGAGAATGAGGCATAGTATGGCTTTGTGCTCAAGCAGTCCAGCCTCCTACACAAGTAAACACACACACACACACACACACACACACACACACACACACACACACACACACACACACACACACACAGGCCTTCCAGATGCTGATCCGGACTGACACCTCGCGTGTAGCTGGCCCATGGCGTCACAGTGCTGAGTAATATGACATTTAAGCCCCTCTTCTCTGGCTCTGCTTGTGTGTATGTGTGTGTCTTTACCGCTCCAATCATCCAATACGAATACACACACACACACACATACATACACACACCCTACTCTTCTTCAACCACTGGGCCACTGCAGCCTTGCCTGTCTCATTCTCCTTCACCTCCTCCTTAGCCACTGGGCCAGTGTAGCACAGCCTGTCTGGCTCTGGATCAGTGTGGCCTAGTCTGTCCTCCCAGCCTCCTCTTCCACTGGGACCGTGTAGCCATGCCTGTGTAGCCTGCCTGAGGCCATCATAGTGGCACCAGCAAAGACTAGAGCCACAGTAAATACATAACATTTGTTTTTATTTAAACAAGGCTGCTTTCTCTCTCTCTCTCTCCTTCTCCCCTTCTCCCTTCTCCCTCTCGCCCTCTCTCTCTCTCTCTCTCTCTCTCTCTCTCTCTCTCTCTCTCTCTCTCACTCTCTCTCTCCTTCCCTCTACCAACTCCTGACTTCCTGCCGGTGTGATTCCTTACAGGACGTGATGCGATAGGAAGTGACAGAGGCAGCCTCCTCCACCCAGCCACCCACCCTGCAGTGGGTGACAGGCTTGGTGAGTGTAGGCCGAACGAGAGACGTGCCGGCGGCAAGGAGGAGGGCCGGACGTAAACACAGATATGTGGAGGCTTACATGACGGGCCACACACTCACACACACACACACACACACACACACACACACACACACACACACACACACACACACACACACACACACACACACACACATACACACACGCACACACACACATGCACACACGGCATAAAATCAAGAGGGACAAGACATAGATGTGCATCCTGTTATCGTGGGTGGCGTCTTCCGATTCCTAACAAACAGATAGGCAGATAATACAAATAGAGAGAGAGAGAGTGCAGTTGACTGAATGAGAAAAGAAAGGAGAGAGAGAGAGCACAAAGAGTGGGGCAAACTCCCAAACAAATCCCAGACTAGCAGGGTTTGATTAGGGTGTGTGACAAGACAGGCTGGCCTTCAGCCCTCCACACGTCATCAACAGCCAACTAGAGATATCAACCTGATAGGAGGTCAGCCTGTGTCTGCAGCATGTTCTCCATTTTAAAATGACAATGCCATTGCTAGAGAGAGAGGACTCCATTTTGTAGAGTAGATTCTGTTTGTTACAGAGAAACTCCGTTTTATAAAGAAGACTGCTTTAAATGCTGAGGACCGTATAATACAGAAGACTGCATTTTATGTATAACCAAGACTGTACTTAATATACTTGGTTCCCGCCCGGGAACAATATTCCACTGCATGTTGGGATTAAAACTGTATCAATAATTCAAAAGGCCCTGGAATCAAATTTGTTTGGAATCTAATTATAAGGTTCTGTGAAAACGTAAAGCCCTGAAAATCAGCTCCAAATGTTAAGGCTGTCAGGTGAGCACTTTATCTATAGATATGTCAGAAGAGAAAATACTGAACGCACAAAAACACAAATGAGATGAAAAGTGACAATAAGGGAGTTTGAGCTTCAATAGGCCCATTCTGCATGAATACAAAATGAAGGAGAACTTCTTCTCACCAGCGGTGTTGGCTTGCAGTTTCTTCAGCGAGCGCACCAGCCCTTTGAAGCCCTCAAAGCTCCGGTCGTTCTGGGTGTATAGCAGAATCTTCTTGGCGTCCACGAACAGGCGGGAAATACTGTGTGTGGGGGGGGGGAGTAGAGATCATCAACAAGGCCCCAGTAGCATCCAGTGGAAGTCAACATGGAGACGTAATGGGCTTATGGCACAACTACCAATAGGATGTCCATACATCAGTCAAACAAACGCATCTTTTCACAAGTGCACAAAGAACTCGATTATAAAAAGGACTGTGCCACAATCCCAAACGAGCAACATGACCAACCCTTTAGAGGGAAATCCGGCTGAGAGCAGGCCGACTACCAGCACTACTAAGGCCTTGGCCCTCTAACAGAGCAGTCAGACATCCTGGGTCCCACTCACATGGAGTCGTTGAAGTTGCCCACCACTCCGGGAGCCTCTCCGGGCGTGGGGTTCCTGAAGCAGGGGTTGTTGGCGTTACAGATGATGCCCTGCATCCAGGGCAGGGTGCCCGCTGAGGGCATGGCCTTGTTGGGGAAATGACCTGGAGCAGAGAGCAGGACAGAGAGACAAAGGTTAATGTTAGACTACACTGGGAGGAGCTGAATACAACAACATAAAGAGAATGTAAACTAATTTACCACAAAGAGCCATCACGAAATTGTAAAAAAATATTAAAATAGTGGTCATGGAACCATAAACCAAACGAGCCATAAAGTCCAATGCTCTAGACCAATCACTTTGGCGCCCATAGTGAGAGTTTGGAATGGACCAACTAAAATCATTTGATTGAAGCCCAGTGAATAATGACAGGTCTGTATTAACCATTTCTCTGCAGATTTACACTGTAAAGAAACTACGTTTTCCCAATCAATGGCCAGCACTTGGCATTCCGGAACAATCGCCATAAACCTTGAACAATCTATCTCTTTTCTTAGATTTCCTATCTCTCTCCATCTCTGTCTTTTCTCTTATCAGGCAATCCCATTCTGCTACTGTTTGTTGCGTCTCTTTTTAGTAGGCCAAGGGGTATAAAGATAGTCCCGTGAAACACGTCGGTTGACCCAGTGGGTTCAGAGGTCAGAGGGGGAACAAGTGAAGTTTGATCTAAAGATGTTCTATGTTGTGGCAGTGAGAGGACTACTGGATCAGGCAACAAGATGGCAACCTGCACTCAAAATGGAGACAAGTGGGATATCCGGGATATTGTTTTAATCCATACTTCGAATCATGTCCTCTTTATTTGAAGTGTATTTGTGTATTCAATTCCTGTTCTCAGTGAAGAGTGTGTATTTGTCATTTCAAATGCATTTTGTGTGATCGGCGTCTGTGTGCCTGCACCTCTGTGTTTCTTGCCCTTGAATATTTGCTTTACCACATTGCTTATTCTGTACGTGATCAAATATACACAATAACCTGTCTGGTAACACTATATCTGTCCAATAAGATCTCCAACAAATGAGGGCCTTTTAAAATAGCACTGTGAAGGTCCACCACATCCTTCAGGTTCACCATGGCACATTGGTCTGCAGGAATATCTGGATCACCGATGGCAACAGCATGACGGCAGCTCTTCTCTTCTCTAATAATTTGTTGGCTTGGCCAGCGACATTCCCTCTTACCCTTTCAACCAGAGAGGGTAAATCATGAGAGGAGCACCACTCTTAAACTGATCCAACTAGCAAGGGGTAGTGTTAACAAACGCAACCCCCTCACAATATCAAATTCATCCGTTGATGTTCTGGTTTTGTGTCGCAAACATCGGTATTGCTGCATACTTGTTTTTTCTAGGTGTTTTATGACATGCCACTACAACTGTACAGGGAAAACCAATATCAGCCTGCAACATGAGCCATTGAAGGACCAAGACTGATGACTCACAGTGTTCTGTCTGCCAACGTGATGATTTCCATAGTGACAAGATTTTGCAAACATTTTGGGGGGAATTATATAAAACGGCCTCTTTCTTGCGGGCTGTTTTTCTATATCTGTCCCTTGGTTTGTCTCTCTCCCTCAACAATCTACATCTCCAAGAGCACCTCTCTCTCTCTCTCTCTCTCCAGCTTCAGAAATATTTACTTTGAAATGACATGGCATTACATTTACACTTACATTCATGTTGTTCGTATGGGGGATAGTAGAAGCGGACGGAGATGAGGATGAAGAAGATGAAGAGCGGCCAGATAATCTCAACAAACAGCTGGAGCTGTTGGGAGAAAGAGCACATAGGAGGAGAGGGTGAGGGGTTGAACAAAAACACTGCATAAAAGGAAAGGAGCGTGAGAAATCAATCAAAAAAAACATTACGACGCGTTTAATGTTTCTTTTAATGTTCATGGTGGCCCACCTGGTTGGGTATTTGCTTTTGGCATTGTGTTTCAGTTTAGAAGGAGCAACAGTAGGTTGTGTTTACCCCCAACATTTCTTACATGGTCCATGGCACCAGAACAACAAAGAACCACCCACTCACCTTACAAATCAAACAGGCAAGCTTTAACAAAGGAATTGGGTCAATTCATATTATACATGGTGGCTTCTGGCACGGGGGTTTCTTTTGAAATGGGGGGATGGGGAGGAGGTTAGTCCTAACTCTTTGTAATCCCCCCATTCAGCTGGTGGGAGGAGAATGGCTGAGTGTGGGATAGAGGACATATGTTACACACAGCTGTCTGTCAGGCTGCTGTCTGTGGGTTGGACAAGGAGCTAGACTTCATGACAGTGCAGGACCGGTTCCCCTACCAAGTCTGGTGGGGTGGTCTTAGAGGATCATGTATGGAAAAAGGTCTCTTTCCCACAGATGTTTAACTTGAATCTAGCTGCTTACTTCTAAACTAGCTAACTATTTATATCTATTCATAACTACACTAGACGTGTTGTGTATGATTGTAACCTATAAGCAGAACATTCTATTCAATGCGATTCTATGAAAGTTGGTTAGGGAATAGTGAGCTTGTAAGTCTTTATAATGAATTAGGTTGTGAGCTACCTTAAACAAGAGGAATACATGTTATGTAACATGCTAATTCACAAGTATTGATCTAAAATTGTTCTAATTATCCTTATGGTCGTAGACTAATCAAGTGAGAAAATACAGTGTAGTGTGTACAGAGTAGTGTGCCAATTGAATCAGAAACATAATGAACTCTGTAACAAAAAAGCCTGTAACCTCTTAAGTCTCAAACATTGAAATTAGTCATTTAATTTCTCTGTTCTCTTTTTGGTAAATGAATCTTTAGGGAACCTTCAATGCAGGTTCCATTTATGAAAGAACATTTCTGACTAAAACTAAGGTGTGTGTGTGTGTGTGTGTGTGTGTGTGTGTGTGTGTGTGTGTGTGTGTGTGTGTGTATGTGTGTGTGTGTGTGTGTGTGTGTGTGTGTGTGTTTGTGTGAGT
>JAVQJS010114373.1:0-32436 GCA_036024795.1 Galaxias rostratus | reverse complement strand
TAAATAAGCTTCTCACATACCTGATTTCTCTATTCTCAGCTGTAGCTGCGCTAAAGATGAACGCCTCTTCTCCCGGAAACAACACCATTATTGTGTATTGGGACCCTGTGACACAATCTGTGCTGTACACTCTTAGCATTATCAAGAACGGTTCAGATAACAGTGTGAAACGCAACACCACGGACACCACTGTGACTTTCTCTGACCTGGAGGCTGGGACCTCTTATTGCATCAAGGGCTTCGCCTGGGACATAGATACCAAACAGGGAGACGACTTTACTGTCTGCCAGATCACTCGTAAGCTCATAGAAACACAAGCCTAGTTCCACTACGCTGTCAATTAATTTTGTGAAAACAAGTCAACATATCGTCATTCTGCTAGACCAATTTTATCTTTCACCAGTATAGAAACACCCTGATAGAGACCTCCCATTTGATATTGATTGAGAGAAACTAGCTCCATTGCTCCATTATGCGTCTCAAACTCTGCGTGCTCTCTTGTCGTTTTTGCACTCCCACAGGATCAGCCACCCCGGACTCTGTAGGTCTGTCAATGGTTTCAAGCCCCGTAGCCGGCCTGTCCGTGTCCTGGGCTGTTGTCCAAGGGGCCACAGAGTACCGAGCTGTGAGCACCCTGGGTCTGAATTGCAGCTCGACCTCCAGTTCCTGCGTCATAGCCCCTATGAAATGTGGCGAGAGGCACACCATCACCGTCACAGCAATCAACCAGGCTGGCCCAAGCCCACATTCAGCTTCAAAGGAGTTTGTTAGCTGTGAGTCTCTGAGAGAGCTATGTACATGACATTAGTTCTATGAGAATGTTAGCGGCGGGTCATGTCATCTACTATGTGTACTGTTTTACAACAACTTATTCCAACATAAGACGCACATATTCATAACATTGAATTGTTTTTGTAGTGCACAGAGTTTAGTGAGACTGCTTTGCTAAAAAAAACAGGGTACTTGTTGTAGTATCGCAGATAGAGAGACAAGTGTGTTATTGTTTCATTTAAGCATTCATAAGGAAAACAAACTCATTTATTTTTTATATTGTTTCTAGTCCCCTGTGCCCCGGAGCAATTGTGGGTAGAGGAGACCACCGCAGGCAACTGTTCTGTGAAGTGGAACTCCATGCCCTACGCTAACAACTATGTAGCATCAGTTAAGAGTGATGGCTCCCAGGAGAGCTGCAACACTAATGGCACCAGCTGTGACTACACATGCCAGTGTGGCCACACCTACCAGATGACCGTGTTTGCCTTCAACCAGGCTGGCTCTAGTACTCCGGGCCCCGTTCTCAACTACACCACCTGTATGTATATAATCCAAATGCAACACACACAAAACCTAACATGTGTCAGATTGCATAGCTTACCAAGCCAGAAACTATTGTTTGCAACCGGTTGAAGGTAGGCTATTGCGTTGCAGTCTGGAATATAGCTTCAGTTCCTAATGACTAATGTTTTATATGTATCCTCAAGTGCCCTGTTGTCCAGAGAACGTGCACATCTACCTGGCCTCCGCAGAAACACTAGAGATCATGTGGTCAGCGTCACGAGGGGCCGAGGTGTACGAGACACAGGCTGTTGATGGCTCCGAGGTAATCTTGTGTAATGACACCGCACCAGTCTGTGCACTCTCCGACCTTACCTGTGACAGCCCCTACAATGTGGTGGTAAGCCCGTGCAACGAAGTCCGAGGATGTAACCGTAACTGCAATTCTTTCACCAAGTTCACAGGTATTAAATAAGCCCAAAGTGAGCATCAAAAATGTTTTAACTTGCGAGATCATAGGCTTAAAAAAGCTTGCTACTCATACTCTATATATAATTATGTATAGCAGATTTGGTTTGTGTAGGCTAACTTTCATCCTTGGTGCTTTCATAGCTCCTTGTATGCCCGAGGTCATAAAAGTGGTACAGACCAATGCCACTAGCATTAACGTGACCTGGAATGCCTCCAAACGAGATGCGGTCTTCACAGTGAGTGTTATGGGTGCCAGTGATAGCTACAGCTGTCAGTCCAATGAAACATCGTGCCAGATATCTCAACTGCCATGTGGCTCTATCTACGATGTCAGCGTTGTAGCAAGCACTTTGTCTGGCCAAAGCCTACCCAGCTACACTGTTCCCCTTGAAACAGGTAAACTTTCACACATTTAGTTTTTTTAACATGGACAATATTAATTATATATAATTAGAAATAATCTAATGAAGAAAAAAAATCTTCAAGCTGAAAAATATTGTTTTACAGCACCCTGTTGCCCAGTGACCATCAACGTAGACCAAGTAACCCAAGCCATGACAAATGTTAGCTGGTCACTTGCCAGAGGAGCCCAGTCTTTTGTCACGTCTCTAACCTCATCAAAAGGAAATGCCAGTTGCCACACCCAGGATTCACACTGCCTAATGGGCTGCATCACTTGTGGTACAAACTACACCTTGAGCATTAATGCAATCAGCCGTACAGGGCACAAGTCGGAATGCCCTTATCGAGGCTTCTCTTCAAGTAAGAAATGCACTTATATTATCAATTGGGAATATTTCAAATATTAGCAATTACGATACTTTAGGATGTCATTTGTAAGAATTTGTAAGTAACTATGGATAAATTGTTCTCTATTAGGTGCCTGTTGTCCATCAGGTGTCAGGCTGTACATGATGGCCAATAATACAGTGAGGTTGTACTGGCGCTCCTCTGGCTCAATCCATAACTATACAGCCAATGTCTTTGGCAGTGTATCCAACTTCACCTGCTCCCCACCTCCTGGGGCCAATACTTGTGACATTTCAGGGATTGCATGTGGAGATGAGTACAGTGTTGTGGTTTCACCAAATACCTTGGAGGGGGCCACAGTTGCATTTTGCCTCAAGAGAATCTACTCAGGTATTACATTTTGAGATGATTTTGTTGTTTCCAAAGTAACTCAGGCTTTGATACTGATGGTCAAACTTCTAAACGCATAGCAATCAAATGCACTGATATCATATGAAAATAATGGACATGACTGTTATTTTTTGGTTACTTTCTTATTCATGTCCTCTTCCAGTGTCCTGCTCAGGAAGCAGTGCTGGATTGTGTACGTATTTTACATGTTTTATCTATTAGGTTTACTCTACACATCATAAATAATATCAAGATAAATTATTTTTGGGAAATTGGACGTATTTTGCGTTACATTGTTTTACCTCATACGTTTTCTTTTAGTAATCTATCGTGGAAAGAGAAGTGTGGACTAGCAAGTGGTAAGTGTAGAACAAGTCTACAAAAAAATCCATATCCTGCTTGAAAGTGTAATGCTTGACATTGTATGAGTAACTTACATTTTCCTAAATGTTGTTGCTAAATTCTGTCATCCAAATTAATGTAATAAGAACGCTTCAGATGAATTGTCACTCAGAGCCTCCTCTTACTCAGTGTATAAAGTATGGAGTATTATGGAAGAGACACTAATAGGCTTCTTCATCCACATTAAAAGTGTGCCTCACACTGATTTAATTATTGCTCTTGCCAACTACTACCCCTACTGGCCAAAAGTAGACATTGAAATTCCGCTCTCCAATACCGCAATTTATAGAGATCCCAAAAGAAGTAATGTTCTCGTTCCCTGAACTAGATTTGTTGTCCGCTATTTTTTATCTTTTTACCTAATCCTCAAAATTCTATCATTAAAAGTGTGTTGGCTATTACATTTTTAATTCTTCTCCACTTTCCTTTGCCTCTTTGAAAACAGTGAACCTAATGACTGGCATTTGAAGAAACAAGATACAACAAATACATTTATTAAAACCTAAAGAAACCATATGATTTTGCGCAAACGTAAACAAGCATAAAAAAACGTCCAATAGTAAAATGTATTGTTTTATGATAAAAAACAACAACATCTGAATACAACTCTATTAAAAGGAACCGTATGAAAGGGTTCAAAGTAACTAATTTGTTACTAACTAGTTTGCTGAGATTTCCGACAGAAATAAAAATGTAAGCCCTATATTAATATGAAGCATCCCCAAGTCTCAAGCCTCCGATAGAAAAGTGACAAGCACAATGTGCACATATCCATTTAATCATGCACCGGTGCATGTTTTGTGTTTGTGCTTTGTCATATTATTCTTGGATGAATTAGTATTGTTTAGAACATGTATGTTTTGGCTTTCTTTGAAAAATAAAACATTCCTTGCTTTGATCCTGTGTGTTGGTGGTATATTACACTTAAAACGTATGCATGCACAGTCTGGCTTCAGTCCAGCTCACAAAACATCACTGCATCATAGATTATAGACATGTGCTTGGAAAGAGCATCCCTCCCGTTTAGAATAAGTGGTCACTGCATTTAATGTGTATATAAGATTATTTGAAGTACATACACAAAATCATTGCTATGTTCAAAATTTTTGAATGTTGAGCAGATACTTTAAAACCAACTGTATAGGTTTTACATTTTGTTCAAAACCAATAGAACCGCTGTGTTCATAATTCATTAAAAGAAGGAAGGTTTTTTTCAGGACACAAGTTTCAGTTGGCTCAACTCCCTGTAACTGCAATGGCAATTGTGCTGATTTCACCCCCTACATGCTGTGCAAGATAGTGTCAATTATCACACCACAATGGTTCGATGAGGAAAGGAGCGCCAGTAGCAACAAACGGAAGAAACATGAGTCAACACATTAGTGGCACAGAAGCCATTCAGAATGTACCTTCCCACCCAAACCTGTAGGTTCCAACATGCATTTTGACCCCACTGAGCTGGTCAGCCTAATATGTCAGCTTGTCACATAATAACAGGGTTCATAACAACATGAGAGGAATGTTTTTATCAAGGCATGCCAAGGCATGAAAACTACAGTTTCATAAAAGGGCAGAGAGTTACAAAGGGAAATTAAAGGAAGCTATTTGGTCGGGCTACATCTGCCATCATACTATGCACCATAGGACACAATAAAACTCATGTATATAGTAGTGAGTCATAAACGTGCAAAAAGGTTTACTCTCAGTATATCGTATTTGTAAAGCAAAGCCTCCCTGAAAGTAAATACAGATTCAGTACTAATCAGTTAATACAGATCTTATTGTGTGTAAATGACAGTATGACTAAAATACACCCACTTTAAAGTTGTTATGGCATTTGTTACTGGTCGAATCAGTCGGTCATGATCTCTGCTGCTTAGGTTGTTAGGATTGAGTCTTCCTCTGCAGTAAAAAGGTTTGTTATAAAAGGCTGGCTGGCAGAAGTGACCTCAGAGACGGCTCATTGAAGCAACACGATATGAAAGGTCTATTACTGGAGAATTTCATGCTAGCGATATGAGTCATTGTCAAAGAGGGTCAACCTCAACAAAAAAAACCGTCTTATGACAAACATGGGAATAAAATCAATATAAGCTTGAAAAAAGGATGTAAATTAATCATTACAACCTAGGCTTTGTGATTAAATACAGCCTATACCGATAAAGCATTGTGGCTTAATTGTTGGACTCTGGTAGCTGGTATGTCATTATCTCTAAACATCTGAGAAGTGACCTGTTATGTGTCTATGGTGTCTTTTAAAAATACAATGAAAATTCAAGGCGGTCACATTACTTTTCCTCATTCATGATACTTCAATATTGCCTTTTGTCTATGGGGCAGCTTTTGTCTCCTTGGAAGTGTCAACTTTCACATTTACTTCCTTTTTTCTTATGCACTAGCTGAAAAGGATCTAATAGGCAATATCTTTTTATTGTCCAGTGATAAACGATCTTTTTGTGTTCACTTGTAGCCTACATAAATTGCTCTAGGGCATTTAATTATTTCAAGAGAGATTAATTGAATAGCACTTTAAAAAAATATTGACAAATAGCTCACATTCTAATTTCTAACGTGTTACTTTGTTTAAGTTTCATATTGCCAGTGTTCCCAATTCCCAAGTTGGCATTCCTTTTTGGGTTTCAAATTTGGTACATGTTTCTGTTGTGAGACAGTCCCTCCCTTTATCTTTTGGTGGTGCAGGTCAATCTCTCTGTTCCCATTTATTGTCCTTTTGTAGAAAATTAGAGCTGAGAAGAGAAAACAGGGCAATGCTTGAATTTTTAGCCGTACGTTCTAATGAGGCAGTTTGATCCCACAATGGGCACACGTGTGTGCGCAATTGGAGTGCTAATCAAGGATGTTTCTAGGTTAGGTCAACTTGCAATGTACATACTTAAGTTAGAAATGTAATTTGAAGCACATTTGGGATTTAATGCCTATGTTTGTTAGGTAATTTAATTCTGAAGGTAAACAAGCGTGAAGGTTATTATAATAATTAAGATCAAAGTCAGGGAAGCAATTCCCATTAAGTGACTTTGTTTTTCTTTAATCCAGATGGCAGTGTATTGCTATCCCAATTAATCAATTACTAAAAAGAGTAAATGTGTGAAAGTTCTTAATACAAAAACATGAAATATATGTAAACTCTAAAGAGAGAACAAAAAAATGGATAGGCCTAAAGTATTACGACACTCAACATTGTACAATAAAATACAAATACTGACTTCCAACTGCAGCTCTTTTAAGTTCAAAGTTGACTGAAAACATAAATGAACTTGAATCAAATCAAAATGTGTAGCATTAGTCATTAATTACACCCACAAAATAAAATCCATATTGCGTCTTAATCCTATCAATTTTATAATATAAGAATATTTTATTTGCACATTTAAAACAGATAACAGACATCTGTTGCATGACAACTATTCCATTGAGGGTAGCAGTACCATCCCGGTAGAAAGTATTTGACCCTTTTCCCTTTCCTTGTTCCTTCTGGTAATTTCTTATTTTTTAAAACACAGAACACATGTCATCCTCATAGTCATCATCAACAGCACCAACATAATGGTTGCTTTTGTTGGCTAAGGCTTTAGTTAGATCCCTGGCCTTTTACAGTATTTTCTGTTTTGTTATTACCTGTCTGGACATGGGAATGTTTTGAACTGTACAAAGCCAAATGTGACATGGGAGGGCAGTGAGAATGAGGAAGAAAGTAAACGCCTGTCTCCCTTGTTCCATCCATCGTTATCTTCTCATCACATCTCCCTGATACCTGGTGGAAAAGGAGGAGGAGCGCTCAATCCATTGGAGACCTACTGATTGGTTTCCACAAAGTACAGGAGTATACCTGTGTTGAAACACAAAAGAATCCAAAGCACATTTTGTATTTGAAACCCTTGTATACTAAACTAGCTAGAATTTGTTAGACATTGTCAAAGATGGGACTGGTGCAAGCAATAGGGTTTTGTTTACTGTGGGGAACCCTAACTCAGGTAAAACACTGT
Source organism: Galaxias rostratus (assembly GCA_036024795.1). Lineage (NCBI taxonomy): Eukaryota > Metazoa > Chordata > Actinopteri > Galaxiiformes > Galaxiidae > Galaxias > Galaxias rostratus. The sequence continues at coordinate 25,144 of JAVQJS010114373.1, read as the reverse complement.
CCTTGCTTGAACTAAAACTAATATAATTGTATGCCAACAACGGTTTGAATTTGCCTTTGCTTTTTTGTATGGAGAATTGTAGAAAAAATATTTAACTATTATTGATGTGGTTTTCAGATTACTTACACTAATGCACAAGGTATGTAGGTTTTTTTGTTGTTGCTTGCAATGGCTATAATTTATGAAAAGGCACCAAAAAACTGAGTAATTTAAAACACTTTAAATTTTACTGTTTGTATGTTGTTTTGCTTATTTACAAGCGATCAACCCGTATTAACATTATAACTAACACTTTACATTTCTAAAGAAAATGCTGCATATTTCTTAAATATCATGAAATGATTATACGGGTATAATCCATTCTTTCTGCAATAAATTGTACAATGTTTAATCGTGAATTAAATAATATTAGGTAGTTTTTCACAAATAATTTCTGTTGGTGTGTCGTCACAAACAGTTATTCCACTTTCTTACAGACTGCAAGATTACGTCGATAACTTCTCCAGCTGCTTCTTCCCTTATTGTAAAATGGGACAAGTACATCGGAGCAACCAATTATTTTTTGGACCTTCGGCTAGTAAATTCTACAGACACTGCTCCAATAGTTCTATCCTTACCAGTAACCAGCACAGAAAAAGAAGTCCAGGGTCTAAAACCGGGAACCGTGTATAGTGTGACGCTAAAAGTTTTTGAGTTCTACTTCGTAAGATGCTCGGATGTAAAAACAAGCATAACAGGTAACCTGTTTTCAAGGGGTGAAGAATATACTTTTACTTAATGACTTCTTAACTGAATTTGCTATCACTGTTTAATACTTTATTAAATTACATTTCAGTCCTGGAAAATTTGCAAATGTGTGAATCCCTTGTTACACTTACCAAATTAAGATGGGTCCACTGATAACCAAGCAGACTTAGCAGTTTAAAGGTACCCTGCTTCTTCTTATCCTTTAGTTCCCGCTGCATCTCAAATAACGCTCTTCAAGGCATTATCAAGTACGTCAATAAAAGTGGAATGGGCCCGAGTGCCAACTGCCGAGCAATACCATCTCGTGGTGAACTCACCGACAGCCGGGGTGATGCTCAATTTGACCTCTTACAACACAAGTGCTGTAGTCGGAAAGTTGCGTCCGCAGACCCGCTACGACTGTTACGTTCAGACATCCAACTCAGGTGGACTTGGGAGCGGAAGCACAGTAAGGACCGTCTATACGTGTAAGTGACATTAACTTCTCAATCTAAGCAGGCTCTTGTTTGAAAAGGTCTCAGGCGCCAACATTATTTGTTGAATTGGCATTAAGATGCAATTTGCTCTATGAATAAAGCGACCACTGATAAAATATTCATATCTCAAAAAGATAATACAATTACAAGGATTATGACTTGAATATTAAGATTTAAAAAACATCACACAGGTACACAATGTGCATAGATGTAAGACTTTGATCCTGATATAGTTCATTTGTCTATTTTCAGTGGTGCAGCCTCCATCTGGTATCATACTAGAACAAACCGGGCCAAGGACAGCTAGGTTGAGCTGGCAGCCTGTGGATAAAGTTTTACTGTACACTGTGTCCCTCAAGAACCTGGATAAACCAAGCAGCCCCCCGTTTGTTACAAACCTGACAGACGCCAACATTAATTTACAGGACCTTTTCCCATGCTCTTCCTATATGGTGTCAGTAGCCTCTGTTAATGCGTTTCTAGAACCAGGAGAGCCTTCAGATGTAAACTTCACAACAAACCGTGAGTATTCATCTACCTATCTATGAATGAAAATAATAATAATAGTTCATTGGCGCTTTTCTCTAGACTGCTTTATAAATTGGTTTTCAGATAGGTTCACACAACAAATGACCGACAGCGGTCACTCACAGCAATCAATCTGGATGATACCATTGGCAGCTAATTTGTGCCAAACTTGCTTACCCAACGTATTACAACAGGCTTCTGCACACCCAAATCAGACACACACACACACACACACACACACACACACACACACACACTGACTTCAGTTTTATTGGCAGTGCCTAGGAAGTGCACTGGTAGGAGTATTAACCCATGTTTTTTATAAGTGAGAGACGCATCTGGTGAAACCCCACAAGACATGGGAAGGTATTGCAAACTCCACACAGAAAGGCCTTGGGTCAGCCGGGGTTTGGATCAAGGGTTTTCTTGCTGAGGCAACAGTGCTAACCACTGAGCCACCGAACTGCCCAATAACCTCATGATTTGTAATTATCTGTCTACCCCAACAATGGTCTGTTAAATGCAGATTTCTTAGTCTACTGTATAAATACATTTGTACAAAATCCTAATATCTGAGATTGACACACCGAAAGGAAACCAATTCGGATTCTGCTTGTAATCCCACAGCGTTAAACCCGGTGACATCCATATCTGTGGACAACACATGCTTGACCGGGTCGGCCTCAGTGTCCTGGGGCACAGTGTTTGGAGCCGTCTCCTACCGGGCCGTAGCCGTGGGACAAAATGGGGCAGTTCTGTCCTGCACTTCGCAGACCCCACAGTGCCAGATCACAGGCGTGACATGTGGACAGAGCTACACAGTGCATGTGACCGCTCTCTCTGAGACCTGCGAGAGCACAGCCAACACCACCAGTCACTTTGAGACAGGTGAGGTCCAGAAAAAAGCAATAAATATATATATATATATATATATATAAAAAACAGTATACATGGTATATATACTAGAAACATTACTGCTTGGTTTCAGGAGCTTTGTTTTTTTGGTAGGGCTCAACTACTTTTGAAGTTACACTGTTTTATGAGCCCCACTGCCCAAGTGAAAACCATTTGTCACATACATTGTACTATAAATGGCTATCAAATAAAACAATTTTATGAAGTCACTTACTGTAAGTGTGACTATGAAATTGTTATATGTTTTTTAGGGTATATGTATAGTTTTTGCTTTTTAATTTCTTTTGGGAAAACTGCTTTACTTCCTTCTCGCTTTCAATCATGGCATTCAAGTAATGTCTTTGGTGGCCTGCCACTGAAAACTAGATCCTCTATTGAGTTTTGTTTGCATTGCATTGTGTTTAGCAATATATTATTTGTTCTATTAAGAATTAGGCCACATCTGTGTCGAAATTGATACCTCATAGTTTGAAAGCCGCAGTGAACTGTTATCTTCAACATCAGGGCGTCTATCCTGAAACACTGTACTATGCAGCTTTGACGTTCATTTTTAACCGTGTCCTTTCCGTTGTCTGCTCTCTTTTTTGACACTCCTGCCATTTCCTTCTCACTCTGGTTTTCTGTCTCGATATGTCCTTTTCTCTTCCACTCACTCATATACTTCTCCCTCATTCTTATTGTCCTTCTCTGCCCTTACTTTTTATCTTCCTTCCCCTTCGTCCATCTCTCTCTTCTCTTTCTCTCCCTTTTTTCTAACACAACTATTTTCCCTACACCCTTAACACTCTCCTAGTCCCTTGTTCACCCAAGAACCTGCAGCTCTACCGTGAGTGTTCTAGCAACGTGATCATCTTCAGTTGGGCCCATACCAATTACACTAACTACTACATAGCCAAGGCTGTGGACTCGAAGGGTGAGAAAATGGAGTGCATGACCAAAGATAACTCGTGCTTCTTCACTGACACCGCGTGTGGCCGAAGCTATACCTTCACCGTCTACTCAGTCAGTGGGCAGTGCAACGGCAAGAGCAGCTCAGCGGTTGAAATCCAGACCGGTATGGCAATTTTTTAACAAACATTTGAATCTCTGCCAGATTCAGTTGAGAATATAAATATAATGATTATATAAACAAACCCACATATTTGTCTGTTTTGAAAACATTTAGAAGTGATGCCCTTCGGTAACAACCTGCTTTTTTCTCAAACCCCTTCCAGCACCGTGTATGCCAACCAATATAAAGACCTCATCTGGCTGTCAGTTGGACAATATTATCAGCACGTGGGACCGCGCCGAAGGGGCTCTGTCTTACACCATGGAGGCTTGGGGGACCACTGGAAACCACAACTATTATAATTGCAGCACCTTGAGCAACAGCTGTTCCATATCAGGCATAGGGTGTGGAGAGCACTTAACCATTTATGTCACAGCATTGGACAACAACTGCCCCAGCAGCAGGGCACTGGGACAGGAGGCTGAGACAGGTGAGGGTCTGGGATGTCGTCATGTTTTGCAGATTGTTACACCTGTCTACATCTTCTCTTGCGGGAATACTTCGAAAGAGGCTACTAAACAAATGTAAATACATTGCATTGCATACAAAACATAAGCATGCATATGATGATAACCCCCCCTACACACACTCACACACACACACACACACACACAAACACACACCGTTTGTGCAAAAGAAACAAACAAATATTCCCTTTGCAGTTCCTTGCATTCCTCAGAACGTCTCTGCAAGCATGCGCTGTGGCGCTGACTCCATCAACATGAGCTGGGGGCCAACCAACGGAGCTGTCTTCTATATCGTCACGGCTGTGGATAGCTCTGGCGTCAACCACACCCTTAACACTATGAGCACCCAGTGCCAGTTTGAAGGGCTTCACTGCGGCTCCGTTTACACTACCCATGTTATTGCCACCAATCTAAAGTGCAACAGCTCTGACAGTGAGATTGTCTCTGTGGAAACAGGTACAGGCCTCTTTTTAAGGTTAATAGGTCTATCCACACTGAATGCACCATGCAACCTCACTTATTGCCTATATAGTGTCATGAAATCGTTACCTGCTGGCCTGTCTAGCGTCTTGCCCTCCGGACCACATCGAGGCCACCCTGAACTGTGCAGCAAACCAGGCCCAGGTCATGTGGCAAGGTCACTCCTCCAATGCCTCCTACACAGCCATGGTTGAGGACACCAGTGGCGGTCTCCTAAGCTGCAGCACCATAGGCAACCACTGCAAGATTCCCAGCCTCAAGTGTGGCAAACTGTACACTTTAACTGTGTCCCAACAGGATGGCATGTGCCCCAGTCGATCCTCTCAAGCCGTTTTCATAGAATCAGGTAGGACTTGAACATGAAATAGCACTACCACAAACCACTTGAAGGCCTTATATTGATACAAATATAAACCTGTAATATTGTTGTATTAGTTTCTGAAATAAAATTAACCTTCTTTAGATACCTAACTTCTTTCTTTCTTTCTACTCCATGTCTAGTCCCATGTGGGCCAGCAAATGTCTACACCCAGGTGGATTGTAAGTCGAGAATGCTGACGGTGGGCTGGAATGTGTCCACGCGTGCAGAAGGCTATACCACCATTATCACTCATAGCAACGGACAGCAGACCTACTGCAATTCAACTGAGCCTCAGTGTAGTGTCAGCACACTGCAATGTGGAGAGGAGTACGCGGTGGAAGTCAAGTCTTTTAATGGCACCTGCTTTAGCATGCCCAGCCAGGCCAAGAAAATCAAAGAAGGTTGGATACAGTCTAAGCACTTATCACTTGCTGCAATGTGACGGCATTATATGTGGTAGTATATAAGTGTATTTTCAAATGTACCTTCAAAATAAAATTGAATTGTACTATTTCCCCTCTATTATCAGTGCCGTGTGCACCCACAAACATTAGGTTGACACATACCTGTGCCAAGAACTCTGTGACTGTGAACTGGAATGCTAGTAAGGGGGCCGAGAACTACACTGCGCTTGCCGTGAGTCTCGGGGGCCTTCTTTCCAAGTGCTCGTCCAACGAAACGACTTGTAGCTTCAGTGATCTTCAGTGTGGCCAGGTATACAATGTCAGTGTGATGGCTGTGGACAGCGGCTGTTCAAGCCTGATGAGCGGAGTGGTGTCGCTGCAGACAGGTATTGTTAGTGAAGCCATCTGAGATCCCCATGCCTCTGCATTGCGTCCTTTTTGATATACTAAGTACAGTAAACTAAGTATTTTCAATAATGTGCACAAAACCATAGCATATCTGTTGGTTCCCCGTTCAGCGCCTTGCCCTCCAACCCAAGTTACTGGCACTGGAGATTGTGCCAACAACTCTGTGTCCCTCATCTGGAATGTCAGTGACAATGCAATTGGCTACTCGGCCAGGGCTGCTGGCTCAGATGGGCACAATGTGAGCTGTGACAATCTGAGCCCCAGATGCCAGTTGGGCAACCTGCACTGTGGTCAGAAGTACGTCTTCACTGTGTCTGCCTCTGACGGTGTCTGTCAGAGCCCTGACAGCCAAGGGTTCATTTATGAGACAGGTCAGAGACATTCTCCATATTTTTCTTGTACTTAGTCTTTTGGAAAACCTTTTTTAAAGTAAAGTAAAGTAAAATGTCATTTATTGTTGGCCTTTGCCACATTCCAGCCCCTTGCCCCCCACAGAATGTAATGAAACTCCTCAACTGTGAGACCAACACGCTCAATGTCAGCTGGAACCCAGGCCCTAACTCACAGAACTATACTGCCACTGCTGTGGCTAGGAATGGTACTGCACTTTCCTGCACCACAGGGGGTTTCAGTTGTGAAGTGTATGGGCTACAGTGTGGACAACAGTACACTGTCACCGTTAAAGCAGGCAGCAGCAAATGTCAAGGACCCAGCAGTGCACCACAGATAGTCCAGACAGGTAGGTCCCCCAAACATACTGAAAAAAACTTTTTTAACCGATTTAATTTTATCCATAACGTTATGACATTTTCCTGCTCCGTTGACTTCTCAATGTAGTCCCATGTACTCCGGCTAACATCCGTGGGGACATGACCTGTACCTCCAACACCCTGAGTGCATCTTGGACGGCAGCGTCTGGGGCTCTGGGTTACGTCTCAAGGGTGACCGGACCAGGTGGCTACGTTGCATCCTGGTCTGCGGCTAAGACAAACTGCTCCTTCCTCGGCCTGCAGTGTGCTCAGCAGTACCGCCTCAGCGTGGTTGCTTTTGACAGCCAGTGCAACAGCTCTGCTAGTGCTTTCATCTCCATGAGAGCCGGTGGGTTGGAAGAAGTGTTTGTCATTTCATCACTATGCGTTTTAAAGGATTACAATTTGACCCTGTATGGCTTCTGCCCCCTTGCAGCACCCTGTGACCCTCAGAATGTTACTGCCTACCTTCAGTGCAGTTCTGGCATGGTGTCAGTGTCTTGGCAGGCTAGTGCCGGGGCCACAGGCTACACTGTGCTGGCCACAACCAGTGGCCAAGCTGGGCTTACTTCCTGTCGTTCCAATAACACTTCCTGTGACCTCCCCCAACTGAAGTGTGGCCGTGTCTACGATGTTACCGTACTAGCAGGAGATGGCACGTGCAACAGCACCCCCCTCACCACAACCAGTATAAAGACAGGTAACAAGAGAAAGAAAACAATACATTTCTGAGTGTGCTATGATAATAATAATACTAATAATGATACATGATGTGTTAGTCTGTAATACTAAGCTTTTGTCATTGCAGCCCCCTGCCCCCCTGCCATCCAAAGCCACTCCCTGAACTGTACATCTAACATTGCCACTGTGTCCTGGGCTGAGAATATCGATTCTGTGGATTTTCTCATCAACGCAACCTCCACCCTCGGCCATTCCACACAGTGTAGCTCAACAAACACCAGCTGTGTCCTCAGTAACTTGCTTTGTGGGCAGACATACATTGTTTACGGTGTCACCCAGGGCAAACAGTGCCGCAGTATGCCCAGTGCACCATTTGAGATTGTCACAGGTATGATTGTTACACCCTTGGAGTGTTTGAGTGACATTGACCTTCTTTTATTTTGACAGTATGGCCGTTATGTGTTTATGCCTGCTGTGATTTCCCCCCAGCACCCTGCATTCTGGCCAACGTGGTGTCCAAGTACACATGTGGAAGCAGCAATGCGCTGCTAAGCTGGGATGAGACTTTGGGCCGTGAGACTTTCTTTGTCCGTTTTCAGTCTGGCACCCGCACAGACTACCGCAGCACAAACCAGACCAGCTGCAATCTCACCTCCCTCATGTGTGGCCAAGTGTACAATGTGTCCGTAGATGCAGTCGCTGGACGTTGTAACAGTAGCCATTCAGCTGACACTCAAATACAGACAGGTATGGGTTGCACGCCTGTTTTATTTATTTCAGGTATACAAACGGTATTAAAACAGTAAACTATGTGACTACTAACTACTTACTCATAGCACAGATACTTTAGCTCAAAATTAAATCCTAAACGTATCTTTTTTTCATTAACCCGTTTAAAACCTCTCTGTTCTCTCAGCCCCCTGTGCTCCTCAGAACGTCAGTGCCGCTCTGGTGTGTACCAATAACACTGCCGTAGTGACTTGGCTCCCCAGTCCAGCTGCCGTGGGCTACAACGTGACTGCCCTGGCCCAGGACGGAGACACCAAACGCTGCATCACCAATGGCACCAGCTGTGACCTCCCCCGCATGCACTGCGCCCAGACCTACGAGATTACAGTCACCCCCTTCTCACTCAACTGCAAGGGCTTCAACACCACAGTGACTTTCATTGCTGGTAAGCACTGCTAATTCATTCATTCTTGGTAAGATCATTCAGGTCAAGAGCAAAATAATTAACAAAAGTGGTAGTTAGACGTTTCAAGAAAGAAAAACACAATGTTCCTCTCTGTACTGCACCCCCACCCCCCAGGCCCCTGCCCCCCATCTTCAGTGCAGGTGTCCTTGCGATGTAACGGAAATGTGGGTTCTGTATCCTGGGTCCCGGCTCTGCTTGCCGATTTCTACGTGGCTACAGCTACAAGCAGGGACGGCTCCAACTATACCTGCCGTACCAATGGAACAGGTTGCTCATTTAGTGGCCTCAAGTGTGGCACATCCTATGCCGTGACCATGGTTACTTCAGGGAAAGGCTGCCAGAGTGAACCAAGTGCACCGGTCACCCTCACTGCTGGTGAGACAGAAGGCAAATCACACTTTCTTACTAAAATAGTTTAGCCTTCTATTTACATATTCCCCGTACCCTCCAGCCATCTGCCCACCCACCAACCTGTCAGGAGTAACTGCCTGTGGCACCAATGACTTCACCATCAGCTGGGACCGAAGCTCTAACAGTGGGGCCACCTACATTTTGTACTCCCAGCAAAACGGTGGGGCAAATACAAGCTACTCCATAGCGGCAACATCGTATGTTATCTCGGGGCTGCAGTGTGGAAAACATTTCACCTTCACGGTGACTGCCCAGGACTCAGTGTGCACCAGCATTCAAAGCCCTAATATATCCATTGATACAGGTATGTCGAGATTTAAATGTGAAAAGTGTATTATGCCCCTTCTGTATATGTAAAAATATAAGTATACAAAATGAACACGTATATGTATAACACCAGGGGAATTTATGTTGTCAACACTTCTAGTGCCATGCCCACCAACCAACCTGACTGTCCAGGCAAAGTGTGGCACAAACACTGGCATCCTAACGTGGAACCCAAGTGCTGGAGGGGTTACCTACATAGCGAGTGTGAAAGGAGCCCAGGGAACCAACACCAGCTGTTCTTCCAGCAGCCCGTCTTGCATGGTGAAGTTAGACTGTGGGAATCAGTACTCAGCTGTCGTTATAGCCTCAAACGCAGCCTGCAACAGCAGCCTTGGGAGCAGCATTGTGTTTGATTCAGGTAAACTTGAAAGGAGGGCATACAGAATCACATTGAAAGGCTTTGTGAGACTTATCCTGCTTTAAGTTTGCGGTTCCAAATACTTTGCACATCCCCAAAGCCAGTCTGAACAATGTCTTATCTCCTACCTCAACTCAAATCCCCTATCCACAGCCCCGTGTCTGCCCAGTAATGTGGTGGCCAACCTAAACTGTACTGCCAACACCTTTGGCATCCAGTGGAGTGACAGTGGCAAGAGTGGGAACCTGTCGTTCACAGCCCTGGCCATAGGCAGTGATGGCTCGCGCTCCACCTGTAACACCAGTACCACATCATGCACCATCAAGATGCTTCGCTGTGGCCTTACCTATAGCATTGCTGTGACCACCTCCTCTGTGGACTGTGGACGCATTGATGGCTCCGACTACCAAATACAGTCTGGTAATACAAAATAACTCCCCAGAGACATGCCTATTCCATACACAATCTGTTAAGGAGCCATCAATAAACACCTTTAACATTGGCTTGGCAAAGTAGCTGCAGTTTCAATCATGAGCTACAAAAAGAAGGAATTGTCCATTTGATTCCTCTGCCTGTCTCCCTCAGCACCTTGTAAGCTAGAGAATCCACAAGTGAAACTGGTTTGCAGCACGAACGTAGCGATGCTGACGTGGCAGAACTCTGGGCCAGACCAGCTGAACGAGGCATCAGCAGTCGGACACTATGGTGTAGCCACCACCTGCAACAGCACCTCTTCCAACTGCAGCTTCAGCCAGCTCACATGTGGTGAGGCCTTCACATTCAGTGTGGTGGGCTACACCAAGCAGTGCCACAGTGCCCCCAGTACCACCACTAACCTGATCACAGGTAAGACACAAAGGAAATACAAAGTAATTATTCCCTAAAGTAGAATCTTCTGACAGTTTTTTTCATTTTACTATTTTATTATTATATAAAAGAAAATGTGTACTACAAAAGCTGAATTGAGACCTTTCAAATGGTGACCAGGCTGTTCGGCCATTTGTCATACTACCTCACAAAACCTTTTGAACTACAATACAGTAAATCATTTTGTCTCACATCTTTTATTCTCTTTACCCTACGCTAACTAAATCATAGTTCAGAACCTTACATGCACATATTTTCCCGCCCCAGCCCCTTGTGTACCCACCCACCTTACAGCTAACGTGGACTGTGACACTGGTATCACTGTGGTTACCTGGGATTCAGCACTTGGTGCAACTGGATACACAGTCTTTGCCCAGGGAAGTGGCGGTTACAATGACACATGTGTCAACACAGACACCACTTGCTCATTTCCTAACCTGGCTTGTGGACAGGACTACAACATCACAGTGGTGGCCAACCACAACCTTTGTGTCAGTCTGGCTAGCGAAACTATCACGGCATCCACAGGTAAGTCATAAAAAAAATACACAACATGTTTTATTCCTAAACCCACTGTGTTTCAGTTCAAATTGCATTTGCTAAAACATTGGTATTTTATATCATTAATAAATAAAATATAAATTATAATATTATATTAAAACATTATTTAATAGAGACTACAATTAATTGGCGCTGTTGACGGAAACGTCTTGATAATAAGTCTCGGTTGGTTCTTCCACAATGCCAGGCCCCTGCCCCCACTCTGGTCTGCAGAGCTCTCTGAATTGTAGCACCAACACAGTTCTGATTTCCTGGACCCCTGGAAGAGGCGTCCTGTCCTACATAGCCACGGCCGACGCCTTCGACATCAACCACATACTGACCTGCTCCACTGCAGGCTCAGGCTGCAACGTCAGCTCCTTGAGGTGTGGCGAGAGATACCGGCTGAGCGTCAGGGGAGAAGGACGCACATGCCCCAGTCCCTCCCGAAACTGGGCTCCGCTCGTTTCATGTAATCTCACAATTAAAGGACATTTACGTCCTTGCCTCACATAACAGAACAAACATTCTACTTTGATTCTCTCTTCAATCCGGTTTTGTGTGGTTTCATAAGTTGGTCTTCATATCCAAAATGGCCCTGGATATGGCATCTTCCTCTCTCTATAACGACACTCGCCTCTCCTCCTCAGCCCCCTGTCCTCCCACCCAGCTCAGCATCCAGTCCTCGTGTACCTCCAACAACATATCGGTCTCCTGGGCTGTGTCCCAAGGCTCGGTTTCCTACATGGCGGTGGCAGAAAGCAGGAAGGGCCACCGGCTGTCTTGCAACACTAGCTCCACAACGTGCAGCATCGCGGGACTGCTGTGTGGGCAGGAGTACGAGGTGTCCTCTGCTGGGGTAGATGAACACTGTGTTGGCGCCAAGAGTGAAGTCAAACTAGTCCGCACAGGTGGGTGGTATTCTTCTACTACTTCATTTTTCCAAACAAATACATACAATTCATATTAATGACCAAATAATCACAGGTTACATTTCCTTGCAAAGTTGATGAAACATTCAGACTAAATGTGAAAATATAATACTAATATGAAACAGGATTCCAGACTCTGCATTCCCCTTATTTATTTTACTTTCTCTGTCCAGCTCCTTGTGTCCCAATGAATGTTCAGAATGACCTTCAGTGTTTAGCTGGGGCTCTCAATGTTACTTGGCAACAGAGCGATGGCGCCCTGCGTTACCATGCCACGATGCAGGACAGCCAGGGTCAAGTGAGTGTCTGTGACACCCAGGAGCTCACCTGTGTGTTCCCCAACATGGTGTGCAGTCAGATCTACAGCGTGGTGGTAGGGGCCCGTGATAATGCCTGCAACAGCTCCCTCAGTTCCATGAAGCAGGTCACAGCAGGTAGGCTCATCTGGTTATAAAAAACAAAGACATATCGGCTTGGTTTAAACCATTTACAAGAAGGTTCATGTTAGGTAGGTCTTTGTGCATATTGTGTATATATATATATTTTTTCTATTTTTGTGTGTGGATATTTTGGCTCTGTTCTACGTAGTTGCTGCCTGCTATGTTATAAGAATTTCTTTGCTCAGAATGACCTTGTGTTATACTGTGCACTTGACAAATAAAACGTTGAAACTTTAACAAACACTTTGAACTTTTCTTTTTTTCACCTTTTTCCCTGGTCCCCTCAGCGCCCTGCCCTCCAGCCTCAATAAGAGCCTCAGTGGACTGCACCACCAGTGTCATCTCTGTGACATGGAACAGCAGCGTAGCTGGGGTCCTGTACATGGTGGCAGCAACTACTTCAAGTGGTCAGCGTTACACCTGCAATGCCACCCAAACAGGCTGTGATCTCAAAGCGCTGCCATGTGGAACACAGCTCAATGTGACAGTCACCCCGTCGAGGAATGGGTGCGTTGGGGTCAGCAGCACCGTGCAGATGGTCCAGACAGGTCAGCCTATCTCCCTTGTTATCAATATCAGGAAACCTTTTGAACTTGATGAACAGTCACTAGGTAAATCAATCAATGAATGCCTTGAGCCATCACCTTGACTTAGTTGCTCTTGTTGGTTTTAGTTCCCTGCATTCCCCGCCTCAAGAATGTGGAGATGGACTGCCTATCAGATTCAGCCTGGGTGATGTGGAAAAAGTCTGCTGGGGCAGAGTTCTATGTTGCCATGGCGATGGACAGCCAGGGCCAGAAATTCAAGTGTAACACAACAGACAATACCTGTGCAGTGCCTGGCCTGTTGTGTGGAAAGAACTACTCCTTCACCCTCATGGCTTCCAACCAACAGTGCTTTAGCGCTCCCAGCAACGCTGTCATGTCGGAAACAGGTATAAATTGTTTTTACATTTTTCTATTACCTTTGGAAAAATTTGCAAAAACAACCAAAGCATAACATATGTATTTGTCCATTTCATTCTAACTCTCTCAGCCCCCTGCACTCCCAATGATGTGAAGACAATGGTGGGTTGTAAGAACCGCACGGTGAGTGTCTCATGGGTGCCTAGCTATGGTGCTCTTATGTACACTGCCACACTTGAGCGCACGGATGGGGAGACTACTTGTTGCATCACCAATGGCACCAGCTGTGACATTGCTCACTTGCCCTGTGGAGAGATGTATGTGCTGCTGGTTGCCGCTGAGGGACGCACTTGTAACAGTTCTCAGTCAACGGGCATCATTGTCCGAACAGGTACAGCGTACACACCTAAACAGGAAGCAGATTCTTTGGATGGGAACTTAATCTAAGTTTGAACTCATTTACTACTCACAAAAGAAGATACACGCAGCATCTAGCAACATATTAATCTTGAAATACACTTAATTACAAACATCACAATTACACAAAAAGGTTCTAATGTATAGCAGAACATTTGCTCCTGAGTCAAGTATATTACATTGCAAACGAGGCATTGCTGAATAAACCACATCATCACAATCTCATTTTCCAGAGCCATGCGTCCCCCAGGAGTTGCATGCCAGCCTCAGCTGCAACAGCAACAAGGCCTCAATGACCTGGAACAATAGCCAGGGTGGCCAGCGGTATGTTGTGATGGCCACTGCCACCGATGGGCATCAGGACCAGTGCTCCTCCTACGACAGCAAATGTGAACTCAGCAGTCTGCATTGTGGCCGTGTTTACACTGCCTCAGTGGTGGCTCAGGACAGCACCTGCACCAGCAACTCTAGCAATAGTGTGGAGATCAGGACAGGTAAACGGCGCATGTTGAGCAAATCAAATTTTTTGTATGCACACATTTCCAATGAGTGTTCTGACAATGGTGTCTTGTACTTCTCCTCGCCTCCAGTGCCCTGCACTCCAGGCAGCGTATGGACCACAATGAAGTGTGGAGCCAGCTCGCTAACCGTGTGGTGGACACAGAGTGCTGGGGCTGACTCCTATTTAGCGACCTTGCAGGATAGTGATGGCCACTCCACCAACTGCCAAGCAATGGGCGAGGGCCACTGCAATATCACAGGGCTCAGCTGCGGACAGCTCTATCACATTACAGTGGTGTCCTCCGACGGGTACTGCAACAGCCCTGCCTCTAACATCACTGACACATACTCAGGTAGGGGGTTAATCCCTCTAAACTGTGTGGACCCTTTGTTCATTGTTCTATCATAATTAACTTGTATACTGACATTTTTAAATACACAAAGCATTTGAAATGTCGTTTTATTTGTATTGATTTAAAATGTATGTTCTTTTCTTCTGCCTTTTCTAGCCCCATGTCCACCACGTGAAATCACTGCTGTTATGGACTGCGAGTTACGCACTTCTGTGGTTTCTTGGTACATGGCCCAGGGTACTGTCTCCTATAGTGCCATAGCCTCTTCCACATCGGGCCACGTGGTCACCTGCATAACCAACAACACAAACTGTGACCTGGTGGGGTTAGCCTGTGGCAATAGCTACTCCGTGGCTGTCCAGGCCCAGCGAGAGAATTGCAGCAGCATAACACACATGGCAAGAAAACTTGATACCTGTGAGTGTATATAAATGCATTTTAGTGTTGTCTTTTTAGCTTTTTTTTTACATTCATGCGATTTTGTACAGTGGATCCACCTGAAAAGACAATTTTACATGCAATTGTCATCATGAATAGGATAGGTTGTGAAAAGTATAGCATAAATATTTGTTCTACTTTTGTGACTCTTCCCGGTTTAGTAAAATCTCACTTCTTTCTTATAGACCCTTGTGTACCAGAACGCCTGACTACCCAATACAGTCTAACCATTGGCCAAGTGGTGTGGGACATAAGCCTGGGGGCCACTTCCTACACCGCCATGGGGGTGACAGACCAAGGACTGACAACCACCTGTGCCAGCACTGACAGCTTCTGTACTATGTACAACATGGCCTGTAGTCAGGTCTACAGCATCACAGTGTCTGCACAGAACTCTGTCTGCCAAAATGTGAAATCTAACGACTCGATAAGCATCACAACAGGTGAAAGAGGGAGAAATAGAAGACGTTGAGACAAAATAAACATGTGATGATCCTGTAAAGCTGGGTGCACTTTTTTGCCATGTATCTTGTGTGTCTCCAGAACCTTGCCCGCCCAACAATGTGCACACGTCATTGAACTGCAAGGGAGGCGAGGCTACTGTGTCGTGGGAGAGGAGCTCTGGGGCAGTGGGCTACGTGGCCTACCTGGACGGCCGTGATGGACACTCCCTATCCTACCCTACCAATGAGACCTCCTGCACAGTGAAGGGACTTCACTGTGGAACTGTCTACTACACACGTGTCACAGCCCTGGGGAAAAGCCTGAACAGCAGAGACTCAGATAGAGTTCTGCTTGTCTCAGGTCTGTCCAACAGTTATTGCGTGATCTCATAATAATAACATAACATTATCCATACAACAAAAGACAGTAAAAAATAGGCAGTGTTAATTGTATTTGTAATTTGTATTCTTCCAATTTATACGTTGTATTTTTATCCCCCTGTTTTAGCTCCCTGTGAGGCAGGCAACGTGAAGGTGCAGACGGACTGCGATAGTGACACGGCCCAAGTGTCCTGGAGCTGGAGTGAAGGAGCCCAGTCTTACATCCTCACTGCCGCAAGCAGTGACGGCAGCCAGGCATCATGCAGTGCAACAGAGAATTACTGCAACCTGACAAAGTTGGCCTGTGGACAGACCTACAACCTCAGCCTGACTGCTACCAACGCCAACTGTCAAGTTGAGACCTCCACAGGGGTTAGCTTGAACACACGTGAGTTCAAGGTCAACGTCAATTGTATTGCCCATGGCCGATTACCACAACCTTGACTGAAAAGAGAAGAGCCATTGAAACTACTGACGCTCACTGGACTTGTTGTCCCTATTTTAATAATAATAAAATAAGAATGATAATAAGAAAAATTCATTATATTTAGTTTTTAGCGCTTTTCTTCTTTAGGTCTCAAAGTGCTTTACAAATGGGTCGCCAATCTATTTAAATAAATAAAGTTTTGACATGTTTTTTATAACCAATCCGTTTAGGACCCTGCTCTCCTCTCCGTGTGGGCGTGGACCTGCAGTGTGGCACACACACAGCTGTCCTGTCCTGGGAGCAGGAAGATGGAGTTAAGTTCTACACAGCCAGTGCCATCCCTAGCATGAATAGCTCCATGGCGCTGCAATGTAATGCCACTGAAGCAAAATGCCGTTTTACTGGGCTGGACTGTGGTGAGATCTACAGCTTCACTGTAATGGCCCACAGCAGTCTCTGTCACAGCATAATCAGCAGCACATTGAAAATCAAGACAGGTAAATCCAACTTTTTAATTTTTTCATAATAAGTTTCTCCCTTTATCAAGTTCTTATTTTTCTCAGCTTAATATACTCGGTGTAAGATGCATTTGAAAGGCTTGTTTTTGTTTCAAAAAGGCATTGCCTACATTACCTATATATACTGATGTATATATACAGTATATATATGTAAGTTTATGTATATGTGTCTGTATTTATATACAATTATAACATATCTTTTTTAATGTTAATTCCTCAGAGCCATGCCAACCAAAGAACATGACAGCTCAGGGGTCATGTGGCAATGACACGGTGACGCTGGGTTGGTGGGCGGCCAGAGGGGCGACTGCCTACGTGGTGACAGTCGTTGGCGACCTAGGGTACATGACCATGTTTGAGACCAACAACACAACACTGGAGACGCCGCTGCCCTGTGGACAGAAGTACAGCTTCACTGCTCGGAGCAAGGATGAGCGCTGTGCCAGCCCTTCCAGCAACACAGCAACATTCAAGAGAGGTGTGTTTGTGTGTGTGTGTGCATGTATGTGTGTGTGTGTGTGAATGTCAGTCTGATCAATTCAAAGAATAATTGCAGGTTGTATAACAAAGGACAGTATATTTAGTGCATTAGGAAATTTGCTGAATGTTGATCGTATTTCTAGAATCCCGACTGTGTGCTTTTGTTTCGACAGCCCCCTGTATCCCTCAGCAGGTGCAGACCTACATCCAGTGTGAGAACAACGTGGGCTCTATCAGCTGGGCGGCGAGTGAGGGGGCCGAATCCTACACAGCCATCGCTGTAGGAAAACACGGACGGACGTACATGTGCACCACCAACACCACCAGCTGCACCTGGAACAACTTGAACTGCGGCAACCTGTATGTCGTCCAGGTCATCGCTGACGACTACTTGTGCAGCAGCTCCCAGAGCAACAGCACCACAATACGCACAGGTATTCATTAGGTTCCATCGCACTTAGTTTAACACATTACCCAGGTTACAAATATACCCTTAAAAACTACAGTAGGCTATAGAAATGTACTTATTAAATGCAGTCGCTTATCCCAGTCTAGGATCATGAGAATTGGTTAATCGATGTGTTCACCTGTATGCTCTGCCTAATATAGGGACAGATGTTTAATTTCTTTTTGATTAACTTTGTGTGTTTGTGATTGTGTGTTCTTCTTGGCAGCGCCCTGTGTACCTCAAAACCTAAAGACTTCTCTTGACTGTTCGACCAAGGTGGGGTCACTCAGCTGGAACGCCAGTGATGCAGCCAACCTCTACATAGTGGCTTCAGAAAGTAACGGCGGCCACAAGGTGGAGCTGAGCACCAATTACACCAACACATTGATCTCAGATTTCCAGTGTGGCCAGGAGTACTTCCTCTCGGTCCAAGCCTTGGACTCTGTGTGCAGGAGTGTACCCAGCCCCCCAGCCCGTCTGAACTCAGGTACACCATCACAGTACATGAATATCTTAGAATGACAACTACTGAAGGACCAACATAGAAACATGCCTTTGAGGATGAATGTAATAAGATTATATACTGATTACAATGAAAGATATGAAATGCACATTATTTTTTAATTCTGTGTGTGTGTGTGTGTGTGTTTGTGTGTGTGTGTGTGTGTGTGTGTGTGTGTGTGTGTGTGTTTGTGTGTGTGTGTGTGTGTGTGTGTGTGTGTGTGTGTTTGTGTGTGTGTGTGCGTGAGTGTGTGTTTGCATGTGTTGTTTATGTGTTTGGACAAACAGCTCCATGTGAGCCTCAGAATATCGCCGCCGTGATGGACTGCAGCAGCTACACGGGCCGCGTTTCATGGAAACACAATGCTGGCATGTCCTCTTACCAGGTGGTTGCAATTGGTCCCAATGGCTTCCTGATCCAATGTAACAGTACCACAGACAGCTGCCAACTGCCAGGCATGACCTGCGGTCAGCTCTTTGACCTGACTGTCGTTGCACAATTTGGGAGATGTGACAGTAGGACAAACTATCTGACACTCCAATCTGGTAAATGTACCCCCTCCCCTTTACGCTCACATAGCTTTTTACTAATTGATAAAAAATAACGTCACATTTATATTATTTGAATAACAGTCTTACTTTACAGCATTTTCCTACACCTGCCCAAAACCTTTGCACAGTACTGCATTTATGGGGAAACTGTACCTCCTGTCTATGTCTGCATTACCCTTTGTCTTATCTCAGCCCCATGTAGCCCCACCAACGTGCTGGCATCTCCCCAATGTCCCTACAACAGAGTATCAGTTACATGGGACCAGGCCAGGGGAGCGGCCTCCTACCAAGCAGTGGGCATCACAGTTGACGGCCTGCACAGTGCTGTGTGTAACAGCAGCAACAGTCTGACGCAGTGTGACCTGACAAACCTGCTCTGTGGGAAAGCCTATAATTTGACTGTGTTGGCCCAGGATAGTACATGCTTGAATATTAAGAGCCAAAGTGTCTCCTTCAGGACAGGTGCGGAAAGAAAGGTCACAATTTTTGATTTTCACATGGCTGTACCAAAACAAACTTAAACTTAACACATTTATTCATTTATTTACATTTATTCCCCCTGCTTTTCCCCAGCCCCCTGTACAACTCAAAACGTGTCAGTAGATGTGCAATGTGGAACAGGCTCAATGATGGTCAAATGGTCTCCAAACCCAGACATCTCCACCTTCCATGTGGAGGCTATGGCCATCAATGGAACCACCCTATTGTGCAACTCTACTGACACAAATTGCTCTTTCAAAAAGTTGCCTTGTGGACAGACTTACAGTGTCACTGTCAGTTCCACTAGGAACAGCTGTGTAAGCAAGCCCAGCACCGCTGTTCAGGTCTCCTCAGGTAACAACAGCCTTCTCTGACAAGAAACAGGTCATGTTCTTTCAAGACATTTTATGTACAGTATATTCTTGCACGGAACGTAAAAAATTTACTTTAGAAGAAATAAAAAATATTTTAATAAATCTTAATTTAATATAAAAATGGATTATAAAAGAGAATTGTTTTCTCTCTGATATTTCTTTCCAGCCCCGTGTGTTCCCCAGAACCTGGAAGGACATCTAGACTGTGGATCTAGCTCTGTGTGGATGGCATGGGCTGCGTCTGAGGGGGCACAAAACTACACAGTGTTCGCTCAGGCAGCGGGATTCCTGAACTCCTCCTGCACAACCTCTGCCACCACCTGTAATATTGCAGACCTATCCTGTGGCACACTCTACAACTTCAGTATGATTGCTGTTAACGCACAGTGCCAGACCAGAAATAATACCATCGTCCAGATCGAGACAGGTATACAGTGGTCACATAGTAGTGCATTACTGTTCTCTGATTGTCTTATTAGGTGCGATATGGCGCCTAATGTATGGCATAGGTGTTCATAGTAGTCATCATAGAGATGATCAAAAACCCAGAACACCTACATTTTGAAATCATATTACAGATATATTGTCATAGTATATATCCTTTTGCATGTAACTCATGCATAAATAAGCAACAGTGTGGCTAAAGGGCCATCAGAATCAAAACCTTTTTACAAACGCTGTCTGTTCTGTCCATCAGATCCTTGTACTCTGAAATCCATCACAGCAGTGACCACTTGTGACAGCAGCAAGATTCTGGTTGGCTGGGAACAGACACTGAACTCACCTCTGTACTTGGTCACAGCTGAGGGACTTGATAAAAGTGTCATTTCCTGTAACAGCTCATCCACATCCTGCTGGCTCAAAGATGCACGTTGTAGCATGGAGTACGAAATAATCGTCTCGTCCTCTTCTGACAAATGTAGTAGTTTGAGGAGTCCAAAACAAATGATCAGAACAGGTAAATCCATCGAACAATGTTAAATATGGCCCCAATAGCCACCTTTTCTTTCTAACCTTTGAGCCATTCTATCCAGTTCCATGTACACCGCAGGATGTAAAAGTGGTTGCATCATGTAAAAATCATGGAGTGGTTGTCTCCTGGGCCAGTGCCATTGTGGCCCAGTCTTACGACCTCACGGCTAAGAGTCGCAATGGGGACATCCGCACCTGCACCACCACAGTAAACAACTGCACTATGACTGATCTTGACTGTGGCCAGTCATACAACTTCAGTATAACTGCTAGTGCCAACAACTGCACTAGTCCACCCAGTGCCGCTGTCGCCTTCAGTACAGGTAAAAAATGTTTTCTATTAATGTTGTGCTGTCTTACCACATTCAATAGAAATAACCAAAACAGCACTTCCCATATATATACACACACACACACACACACACACACACACACACACACACACACACACACACACACACACACACACACAGTGTGGGATTGTTTGGACATTTGCAATACAAGGACTTTATCGAATGCCATTGCCTTGGACTGTGCTATCGTATCATTGCAAGGTTTGACTATTGTCTCTCAGGTAGGCTGAGGTTATAGTTGAATGAGTGTTGACTGTCAGTGAATCTGGGCATTTGGCCGAGGTATGAGTGTCTTACTGCTTATCAAGCGTAAACCGATTAGTTTATGATAAAATCTGACAAAAAAGTGAGTTAGCTTATTTAGTTCAAATTGACGTTGGAAAATATCGAGGTTGCAAGCTGTACATGTTTTATATTATATCTCTTCTTATATAACATTCGATATGTTCGGAATAAACTTGAGTCAGGACAGCTTGCGATAGATTTACAAATGTATAACAATACATGGACATTGACGTATTGCATCAAGGCTCTGCGGCTCTGATTGCTCCCCCGCATGGGGTCTTATACAAATGCTAAATGAACAACTATTGGCAGGGAGCAGATATCTGTAGAATCTCCAATGGCCCCTAAATAGATAGACGCTGTGCTTGAGCTGGTGCAGCAGCGCGCAGAAGCAATGTGTGGTGCAGCAGTGTGTGAGCAGTTGTAGGAGCAAGCGTGGTGCGTGACTGCGGTTTAGAAGGCCGCGTTGAACTATGGAGCGTGTGCGACTGGCTGACTGATGTGACGTCGATAAATGCTTTGGCTGAGTTGACTGTCTGAACTAGCTCTGTCAAGGCATTGCCTCATTTAAAGACATCCTTGAGCTGAAAGCAGGTTGTCCCAGCACAGCGTACGGAAGGATAGCATCTGCTTACAAAGGTCAAGGAAATACAACTTATTGATGGAGGTGACCTTCAAACATTTAGGTCAGGGAATTAAATAATCTCTGTAAACTCTTTGGACTGTTTTTTTGTGGCCTAAGAAAGGTTTTCTGCAATGGTATTACCATCCTTTATTGTATGAGAGTGAAAGAAAGTAATAATGCATAAAATAGCTATCAAAGCAGCAACAAATGGGTATTTTCTTCAGCCTATTTGACACCAATATTCCACAAGAGACTTTCAAATAATGGCACACAAATTCAAAATGGTACAAACCCTAATGCCATGCAAATCAACATTATATGTAAAAGCATTGCATATAATTTACGTCATCTTTGAATAGTATTACCTTAAATATTATATAAATATATTTGTGTATTTCTCCAATGGAGAGTGTTTTACTTGAATGAATTGAATGTAATCTCACAAAGATACATTTTGTTGCTAGATTATTTTTGCATTTTGTATTGCTCTAATCACAGGTATTCCTCTTTGAAATAATCATACACTCGCGCAAGTACACTTTACAGAGATGCAGAGTTAACATTATCACACCAACAATCAAGTGTTGAATTATTTCTTAGTGCCCAGTTCGCCGCAGGCATTGGTTTCTAGAGCACTTATTACAAACCTATCATCAGCGCTCATCAGAGGCAGACAATGACCCGACGTGTCCTCTGCGTGGCTCTTTCATTTGCTTTAAAATCACCGATGTCGAGGAGCAGGTATGAAGGATACAACCTATCGCTCCAGCTGAGTGAGTTTTGAAAATGGGGTCGTGGAGATGGACGAGGCCGTGCCCGGGGCGTATCGACAGCCCTGCTGCAGGGGGTGAAGCCCAGAGGGTAGGGCCCCTGATGGCCACCGCTGATAGCTATTGACTCCTTTCTGGGAAGCTTGGCCCCCAAGTGTCTTATCAGAAACTGCGATTACAATGTTGCCCGATGTTGACATGTGGAATGAGAGGAGCACTTTCTGTGGTCTGATGCACGGAAATTCATATACTGTATGTGCATTCCAACTTGGACCGTGTGCCCACATACACACAGACACACACCAGTATTTATGTGAACTTGTGTTGTGTGTAGAGGTGCTATGAGAACGCATTCCAGATGGTTCTTTAATGGTGTTGTTATCATAGATGTCTTATTATCTAAAACCTCCACCCTATGTTTAGATATAAAAAATACAGTATATCACTATCTATAGCTGTTAGCGTCTGGAATTCCATTATAGATTCATCATTGTGTACAGTGTTTCTGAAAATGTACTTTGATCTATATTTTAAATATTACTTTCCCTCCTGAATTAACTATGAAAACACGTTCATTTAATTTATTGGGTGTATTTCATATGTTGCTATCATTGTTTAAATTTGATGTTTTTGTCATTATTGCAATTTGCAACAGCATTATATAAGGAAAGAGCATGCTATGGTTTTGATTGCAATTCTTTCAAACAATGTCTAAAAGACTTATTGGAGATCCAGGTCTGAATCTAAACAGTAAACAGGTTATTAATATAAAGATCCCTTTGGGGACTCTTGTCTGTTGGAATGGCAGGGCGATAAAATACAGTAACACACTTTGACAGTGTTACAAAGTTAGATTGATGACCACAAACCGTTGTCTGTCCCTGTCCTCTGAAATAAGATGAAAAGAGCCTCTGCCAACAAACACAATCATTGGACCATGTCAGTATCAATGATACTGGCTGACCCTTTGGGAGTGGATTACATCGATACAATCAAGCAGACGATGTGCCCTCAAGAAGACTAGCCTTCTTCTAAGAAATTCTGTGAGCATTAGGAGAGATTTGTGTGGCTAGTTTCAGAGAAAATTTGTGTAAAAGTGCATATTGTGACGCGGGACAGGGAAATGCAGGCTGCAAAGCAGGCAGGAGATGTATGTGCAACACAATGTTGGAGTTTTGATTAATTTAACAATTAATCAATGATTATAATAATATAATAATAATAATAATAATAATAATAATAATAACGTTATTATCTATTACTATTATTATCATTATTATTAACAATAATAATAATAAAACTTTACGTTAAGCATCTCCTTTCTTCTTCAGAGCACTTTCACAACATCTCAAGAGCTTTACACTGTGGGAGAGATCGGGGAGGGGTTACTTTACACAGTTTGGCTGCCAATGGGTGTCACCCACCTGGGACAGTAGAAACTAGAAAGTATGACATTTCAATCCAAAAGGGTACTTGCTTGATGGGGACACTTTTAATCAGAATTAAAGAGGGAAGCGGTGAGTTAAACCCCTGGGCATGTGTAAAAGGTAGTTCTGGCCACAGCATACATTTGGCTTCATCCCCTTTCTTCCACAAAGGTTAGAAACTCCATCACAGCCAACACAGTTGAGCACTGCAGACAGCCGAGAGCCATGTACTTCAACAATCACCTTTGACTGGGAGAAATAAGCCTGCTTGCGTCCGACTCTGAAGATCTGTGGGCAAGTTGCTCAGGCGTGCCAGATTTGCATACTTCTGCACTTAAATAACTTATTACAGGGAGCGGCTATACATTCAGAGTGGTATGTCGATTTCAAGGTCCACTGCACATCACAGCCTAACAAAAGGTGCTAGTTCCTGAATTGCGATGCAATTTAGGATAACACTGTCGTTGGGAAATAAATGAACACACATTCCTGTTTTTTTGACATGCAGGCGGCAGAGAGTGAGGAGGCAGAAAAAGCAAAGAAAATGATATTCAAACAGTTAGCAGAATCGCTGCAGTGTTGACTTAATTATGAAATAACTCAAAAGGTTAGGATATTTCCTGACGCGTATGTGAAATAAATTATTGTTTCTTTTGCAAATACACAAAAAAACACCAGAGGTTTTGGATTCCAATTACACTGCTTTGGGGTGTGTAAACAGAAGAAAGGGAAAGCTAATATTATGTTACTCATTTGTGAATATTATTATTATTTTTTTAGACAGTACTTGTACTGATTATTCTCTTCATTATTGTAACAGTGTGTGATGTCTGATATGTTGGGTATTTAGAGAAAAGGTCACAGTGCAGGTCAATTGCTATTTATGCATTCAAAAGATGTTATATTGTCATCTGAGAAACTTAATGTGTCTTTAAGACACCACATGTAGCTTTCAATTGTCACCATATGAATTAATGATTCAATTTAATGATGGATTGATAGTGATTAAGGACAAACTTTGCAATGTGTAGGTCTGGGCATTATTAATGTTACAAACATATTGACTTATTTGGAGAAACAATGTAAGTAAGTACAGTACAACATTTGTTATGTGTCCGTTGCCTAAATGTATTGAATTCTTGGATACAATCTGTATT
>JAVQJS010114353.1:0-12199 GCA_036024795.1 Galaxias rostratus | reverse complement strand
TTTATTTTTCATTGTTGCTCTTGGCAGGAATGAGTGTTAGTTTCTATGGTAAGAATGTGCCTTGCTAAATAAATTACCAGTATGACAAAATAGAAATGGTAATTCATTGCTTATGAAATATAGTTGGTTACAATGTTGAAGAGTGTTTTTATCTTTAGTCCTTGTGAAACTATTACTACCCTCAAGTCATTCCATAGTTTGTGATACCCCGTCAAAGTCAATCAAGCAGAGACCAATATAGCAGAGTCATGATGATCTTTGGATCCAGAGTGACAAAATCTACCCACTTTACTCTGTGGAAATGCCCTACCTCTATTCAAATGAAGTTGAATTCCAAAGCCACCTTTGGAATACCTTTTTACTAGCAAACGATAAAAGCTAATTTTGCTTACTTTGCAAAACGTTGAATGACATCACAAGCATTCTAAACATTAAATAATGTACCATCCCTTTAGCTTGTGTGTCGTTCTCTGAGATGCTACAGCAAATCCAAATGTCGGTCTGCTATTACCAGAAAGGGACAGTTTGACAATAGACCTCCGGCTATTTCCTTGATGTTGCACTGTCAATATCTTGATATTTCTCCTTCTCCCTCTCTCACATATGCATATATATTCATGGACTCTCAAAGTTTTCCATTATCGCATGCTTTGATGTAATAGTTATACTTTTGACAATTCATTCAACTTTCATTTGTATTTTACTTGTATAGGCAGACACTCCTTCATCACCTAATACATAACTTGAAAAAAGTGGGAAAAAGACAATTGCAGGGATCTAAACCATCAGTCTGAATATTGATGCCACAATGTAAAAAAATATCCTTGTTTCACAAAAAAAAAACTAATATTTTCACAGAGGTTTGCTGTGTTTCGAAATTGCATACTAAACACTGACAAATTACTGAGTTTATCTCAAAATCCTTAAAACTATCATTTTAAGCTTCATGCCAAAATTTTTAAATGAGACATGTATTGTTTTCTTATAATTCCATAAGAATTATTAAAAAAAAAATCTATTTTCATAAATTTCATAAAAATAATTGTAACATAAAAATTATAGTTCCTCACAGGAAGGTGTATGTTCACACCAATAAAGTAATGTTTTTATTTGTAATTTTTTAGATACATCTCAGCTAAATGTAGATAATGATTTAGCAATTTACCAAAACATGGATTTGCAGTAAGGCATTGTGGGCTAATTATTATAATCTACATTTTTAATGTGATTGTGGCCTGTTAAAAATAAAACTGCAAGTCATTTTTAATGAATTGGGTTTTGGTATAAAGATTGAATCGTTGGGATTAGTTCACCAACGGTGTTTCAGCACCATGAACCTGTTTGGTTGTAAGACCAGATAATACGTTTTCTTGAAATTAATTGTCAACGATTATAAGTGTATATATGATAACATATCATGGAGTGAAAGACCTGTTGGTGTAATCGCAGTGATAGATTTCAACAATTAAACAGATAAATCTTAAATAATCATTGTCGCTGCTGACAGAGTAGTGGCGTGTTGTGTGATGGTTTAAGCATAATCTATTAACATTTGTCACAATAACAGCATTTCTTGGTAAGACCTCTAATTGTAATTTCTGTGAATTTTGTTTCGGTACACTTGTGTTTAGAGATTTTGCTTTAATTCTATGTTTTTAATAAAGGAAAAAAGGGAGAAAAAAATTATATAAGAATTAGAAAAGAAAATTAAGTTGTGCCCTCATAATGAGAAAACGCCTTTCGGTTCTAAAAAGAGATTTAACTTCTGTATGTATCATAACAGTAGGCTAATATGCATATCTTTCCGTTTTCAATACATCTGTTTCCATAGACACAAAAGTGTTCACGAGAGCACCAGTTGTTGAAAGTTGTTGAAAATGTAAGCCTATTTTAAATTTCAAGACAAACCCTGTCAAAAAGAAATAAATACATACAATTAAAATAAAACACCACATGGAACCAAGGAAAACCAAGGGGAGATAGCAGGACTCTCAGGGGATCGTCAAAGTGAATAAGCCATTTATTTGGCAAATTGTGATAAAAATGTGAAAGTCTGTTTCATTTATAGATATTATTATTATTATTTTTGTTTTCAATTAGTTGCCTGTTGACTGATTTTGGACGTTGTTTCAGGAGCCCACTGCTAACAAAACAGTTAAGTGGGTAATCCAATTGAAGAGACTTGCGCTGCTGAAAGCCAGAACTCACGTCACTACTCAAGAGAGTTCCTGAGTTCTGCATACGTCTGTCTTTCTCTGCGTGGCAGCCTTTCTTTACGTCGAGGCTTATTAGCCTCGCTAATTAGACCAAACAAGGTCTCTGTATCCCACAGTTAGAGGCTGAAGAGATTGAAACAATTAGAACTTAAAATTATGTCAGGCTACGGCCGGGAGTTACGTTTATTTTTCATGTCGTTTAGGCATTTATTTCTCCACGCTCTCAACTTTGCAACGACCGTGATTTCAATGTCTGCTTAAGGACTGCTTTGGTTGTGAACAACTGTATTTAAACGGGTCAGAAGGTTGTCAAACATGGATCAATCCCTCGCTATTCAGGAAACTTTATCAAATGAAGAGAACTGCATCATGGTATCCTTTTAAATGTGTGGTAATATAATTATTATTTGTTGAAATAAATCTGACTTCGATCTATGTTGAAAAGGCTGTATTGGTTGTGGTCTATTTAGTGGTCTATATAGTTGAAGATTTTTTTTCTTAACGGAAATTCAGATTTGCTTTATTTTCATAGGGAGAACACGTATGCTATTCGGACGCTAAGCGTGCGGTTTAGCCGCGGGCGAGGCCGCTGAGCGTTTGGCTTTTCAGTTAAAAACAGCAGTCAAATGTTTGTCTTAAGCAGAATGAGACCACTCAAAGCATGTGTTAATCAGCGTAAACCCGGGTATTCTTCTAAAACTGCACTATATGATGTATTGACATGCTCAGTTGGGTGTGACATACGGAGTCAGTGGGCCAACTTTTATATCATGCCCACAAGATGGCAATGTTTTTCTATTAAACAAAATGGATCTAATCGTGAAATGTTGTTCATAGACATATTGAATTAAATGTATGGCTGAGTGATTAAGCTGTATATACCTACAGACATAATGAAAAAGACACTGGCCTCCATTCTTATGGCAATGCTAGCAGGAGCATGATATATGGTACTCCTGTAAATTGCATCCTTGACCATATTTTCATGCTGTCCAATGTATGGTCCATGTTGAAAATGTTACTGAAAGCAGGTTGCTTGGTTTGGTGGAATGCAAAGAAGAACATGCGTGAGTAGCATTAAAAATTAAATAAACGTAGTAAGCAAAAATAATAATAATAATTTGGAGGTGTAATCTTATATATTTAAACATATAATTTTGTTCTACAGGCTTTTCATCTTTATTCACAGAAGGATGGCCATAACTGCTGAAGATGTCACATTGGACACAGTCATCCCCATCTCTAACAACTTTGCTATTGTAGAGGGTAAGATAAAAGCGCATTACTTTTCTCAGTGATAACTAAATAGACAAATTACCTGTCATCCGATTTACATTTATTACATTTAATATAAATAACTGGGTGATAATCAACGTGATAATTTAGAATGTGACACTCTCCGCAGTGTTGTCGGCAGATGAACTTGCAGTTGTGGGTGAGTTTTCGATTCTATTACAGACTCATGAGAATTTTCAATTTTTTTTCCAACCTTCCAAAAGTTTTACCAGTGCGATCAGTGTTCCCACATTTTCCATGGTGTCGTTAAAGGTGCTGACACTAGGGTGATACTGAGCTTCCAGGGGGAGGAGTTGGGGCTGAGACTTCCCTTTGGGTCCCACTCGCGTCACTTCCTCAGTGAGGTCCACCGAGCTTGGAGTGGTGAGACACAGTCGTGCATTGTTCTTCGTTATAGTCTCGTTCAGTCAGTGTATGTCAAGTAGTTGGGTCATACTACTATCAGTGCTTAACTAATGGGAAAAGAGCACTCTGTTTCTGCACCGCGGATACTGTTTATTATTGATACATTCCCTCTGGATACTGCTATTACAATTATTTATTTAGGCTCGTAAATAATTCATTAATATTTTCTTTACATAAAATGTACACATTTGGGATCGATCTTGGAGATACTAAGCGATGCATGATGGCATGCAAGCAATACGTTCTTACTATCTATCTATGGAACCTGTCTAACAAGAAAGTAAAATATGTAGTTTATTGAACAGCGGTAGGTTTTTGTTACATACAGAAACTTTGCCTACTATAAGTTAGACATTCACTTCAAAATTGAATATTTGGTTGGACTTAAATATGTGTAAATAATGGTAGAATCCACTTTTTCAGTTTGTTTTAAATTGCAATGTAGACTAACCAAAGATAGCATCACAGAACAATACAGACAAAGAAAGTAGAACGGAAGGGAGGGGTTTTAATGTGTGAAATATATGTCCCAGTTTCTGTTTTAGTTTCTCAATCAAGTATTTGTAACCCGGTTTAACTGGTAATAACAAGTTTACAGGTGCCTCTTGTAATATCATTTTTATTTTTGACTTTTTGCATTTCACCTTAACTAGATGATTTCCTCAAGCTAGTGTTAGAGATGTAATATACCTTGTTTAGGATGTGTCATTTCGGACACTAGCACACAACTTTGCCCAGAACCTTTCAATTGTGCAATGGAGTAGAACAAATTGAGTGGCACTCATTGACAAAGCACATGCTCTTAAGTTATCTGAGCCCACAGAGAACTGATGGAATCCTCTAGTGGCCTGACAGGTCATGTTAATAACAGGAAGAGTGTCAGAAATTCTGGAGGTAAGCAAGTTCTACTTTCAGAACTGTGGTCTTATTGAGAGTATAATGGGATTGACGACTTTTCTGTTATTTTGCACTCCTGCTATGAGTAGTTAAAGTAAGAGGAAGTTAACTTTATCTGGTTTGTATGTTTGAGAAATAATAACCAACATGGTGTCATCGAACGACACAAAAGGAAGAACAACTGGTCGTATGGTATGTGGTTACGCGGAACTTGCTTAGTATCACTTATGCTTTGTAAAATAAGTTAGTTGATTTTGCCCAGTTTATATCTGAGAGCATGAATGAATATGAGACAAATACATAATATAAGTGCAGAAAACTTAACATTCAGTGAGTTTTTTAATTGAAATATGTCTTGCACTAAACATTTCCATATAAGAAACAGAACAATGTTTTTTTCCGTACATACTTTTTATTTTATGCTTTCTTTCTTTTTAAGATGTATCCAAGTTACCCAAAGAGGGCCAGAAATTTGAGTGGCTTAACAAGTACATAAACACCACAAGAAGCAAATCGATAGTCAAACAGGCCTTCACACCCATTGGAGCTACGCTCACAAAGCTCAATCAAGACAGAAAGACCGGTATGTATAGAAAATGCTAGAATACATATTATTTGACCAATAGCATCTGATATAGACCTATTTTATGAAGCATAATTAACCTGACACAAATGTTTAAAAGCAGCAGTTTGTGGCAGGACCTTTTTGCCTATAATGTTTTTAGATTGTAAGAAAGCAAGTAATGCCTTGAGCGACTGTTTGCTTCGCTGCCCATTTCCTAACGGCTAATGGCAAAATAATTGTTTACAACTCCTATGTCTGAGGACCCTTTACCTATAGTCATTGTTTAGCCTGTACCCTTGTGCCGTCGGTGTCTTTACTACCTCTGGTAAAGGGTTTGGGGGAAAGCCTGATCAGAGGTATGCCTGAGAACTGTAATTCTGAGCATGTAGTGTCAATCAATGAGAATTGCAGTTGTTGTTTATCTTTTATGATTCCAACAAATTAGCTAACATACATGCATCAATAGGACTTATTCGTTCAATTTACAATGCGAAACATATAATTGGTTCATATATTAATTATAAAGGCTGGATGAAAATTAAGATTATTTATTGGAAGGCAGATTTGTACACTTCATGAGCAACCAATTTCAAATACTTTTGCAAAGGATTTCTAGTTTGATTGGTTTGGTCTGGTTGGCTAACAACAAGATTCAGGAAAAGAAAATCCCTCCATGAACTGGTCCTTGCGGATTTTGCGTTCACATTGCACTGTCAGCACAGAATGTGTTGGAGCGGCTCAAGATGTCGGAGACGGTGATCAGGGGCACCGGTATGGGGAATATTTTTGTTTTAGAGTGACAGGTTGCTTGTTAGTTGTTGTATGTTAGTTGATCGGTTCAGTTTGATATTGATTCACGTAAACATTGTCCGGATCTTTTAAAAGATCATATCGATGTTGCAATACTTTTACTGACGTTAACGTTACCTGCTAAACAAGCCTAGATTTTTCCCAATAGATTAATAACACACTAGCAAAGCAAGTAGCTCGCTCCAATTTAGCTCCATTTGTTAATGTTAGCGAAACTTTTGCCTTTAAACTTTCGTTACTTGTTGCAAATAAACACGATATACCGAAATGCCTTTAACTCGTAATGTAATTCAACAGCAGTGTCGTTACTTAACATTGATGGTTTAGTTAACATGGCTAGCTACTAAACTGTTGCCATTTAGATACATTTTGTTGACCGCTATTCAATGTATGTATATTACACCTGTCCTAAATAGTTAGTAGTTCAACGCTTTCAAATGCCCCAGAGTTTTTAATCTTTAGACTTCGAACATGTTGACAGCTTTATCTGCCATTCTTCTAAAAGATAAGCTAACTACTAGTAGTAGATATTTTCTGTTAATGATTGGACGACACCCGTAATTAATACCGTAATAGTATATTGTGTGATGTTGAAATTTTACACTTGGTGGTGGATACATGGCAAAGGTTTGATTGACCGATCGGGTTAGCATAATTTTACTAGAGGCACCAGCAGTAGTGTTGGCGTGTCTCCAAGTCCTTAATTGACCGTTAATACTTTTTCTCTGAATTATTTGTAGACCAATGTCTGATGTGAAACAGCAACTTAATGCCAATACCAATCATTGTCTGATGTTAAATTCACAGTATTTCCCCTTTTAGATTATTGTTAAGTAAAGCATTAGACTCTTTAACATTGTTAAAATTCCTTTGGCCATATAGGAATGCAAATCATGCTGATGCCAGAAATAGGCCCATTCATAATTCATTTTTGAGTGGTGAAGGCGTTACTCTCTTAGCCTATATAGGGGCTAGGAATTCCAGTGGGAAGACCATATGTTCTTTCTGCGTGTGGTGTTAACTGACTTTTTGGTCTTATACTCTTCACACTCTTCATAGATATGTTAAATTGCAAACCCTTAAGGTTGTTTTGTTTCCACAACAGTATTAGGCCTATACAATGCTAGGTCAAGCCTGCAAACAAGAGACTGTAGAACTATTTTGGTACATCAGGGACAGACTCACTTGCTTTTCTTAGATTTCACAGTTCTATGCAAAATTGCTCTATTGAGAATCACCTGACGTTTTCATTTTCTCTACCCCCAGCCGAATTTTTCTCATGCAAACGAAAATCTTTAAGACAGTCAGAAAATATCAAAGCCTGTTTAAAACGGACTATCTCGAATTTGCCTGTATTATTTTGATTTTGACTTGCCTCATGTTTTAATATAATACTTTTGTCGAGTAATAGTTTAACTTAAATGACTTAAATTGCTAATGGATTTAGCCATTGCATGTTTACATAGCTTACCCCCACTTGCCGTGCACTCACTACTATAGACATTGACATTTCCTACAGAGGCCTGTTATATTATAAGCCCTTTTTAACTTAGAACAGCCTTAAGAGAAATAGGACTCTAGGACATAAAGCTATGTTGTTACAATGTGTGCACAATTGACTGTACTTTAATCAAATAAAGCTTCTTAATTTGCCTATTGGATTGGCAAAGACTATATATATCTACTAGCTTTTGTGTGCAAACCGTAGTATGGTATTTGGCTAATTGAGAACGTTTTGGCAGCTCTCTCTGAAGGTACTGATAGTCAGCATTTAGAGCTTTGCCTAACTAGAAGCCTGTCTCTTGACATTGTCTCTGTCCTGACATTTGACTGTTCATTCTCACAAGCACAATGTAAAATTCAGCAAACTCCCTATTCTTTGACATCATTACCTCTTTATTGACTTAATTTATTAATTGAATGTGTTTGCATTGATTTTCTTTGGTCTGTGACCTCAGATTATTGTTGACTTGTTGCTGTATTTCGGCCTCATTAGACTGATGTCTGTGTTCCTCTCTCACTGTCAAAAGGGAAATCATTGTCATCAGAACGAAAGGAGCAGGGAGTAGAGGACCATAAAACCAGTGGGCATTTTAAGCCAGCCGGTGTGGAGTCTAGCCCAGAAAGGTAAGAGATAAAAACTTTACTTAAGAGGTTTTCAGCGTCTTTGAGTGTTTTGAAAAGCGCTTTAAAAATATAATGTATTATTATTATTATTATTATTATTATTATTTTGTTCAATTTAACACCCCATTTAAGCCTATTAGTAGCCTATTTTGAGCCTCATTATGCAGATCGATCAGCTGTATTTTCTAGGTTTTGTTATTATGGAAGGGATTGGTCAGGTGTCGCATCATCAGACATGCTATGATCTGATTGTAGATGTGGACAAATTTGAAGTGCATATCCTCTTTTACCCACACTCCTTAAATCCCACACTGATTGAATATATGTATTTTTATTATATATATTTTTTTAAATAGTGCTATCTACTTCAAATGCTTAAGATTGAATGATTCATGTGAAATATTTTATTGTCAAGAACATCATACAGTGCATCCAGAAAATATTCAAAGCTTTCACTTTTTTCCACATTTTGGTATGTTTGCCTTATTCCAATCCTGACATTTCTAAACACCATAAACAATGATGACAAAGTGTAAAAAATTTGGGGGGATTTTAGCAAATTTATTAAAAATAAAGAACTAAAAAATCACATGTATATATCTTTGCCATGAAGCTCAACATTGGCGACAATTAGTTTTTCAGCAGGACAATGAACCCAAGCACAGCCAAGATATCAAAGTAGTGGTTTCAGTACAACTCTGTGAATGAAACGCTGTGGCCAGAGCCCAGACTAGAATCTGATTGAACATCGCTGGAGATCTGAAAATGGTTGGGCACCACTTCCCATCCAGCCTGATAAAGCTTGAGAGGGGCTGCAAATAGAAAAGGGCGAAATTACCCAAAGATAGGTGTGCCAAACTTGTCGCATCATATTCAAAAAGATCTTGGGCTGTACTTGCTGCCAAAGGTGCATTAACAAAGTATTGAGCAAAGGCTGTGAATAATTCTTTTACATACATCTACATGAATACATATATTTTCTTGTTGTCATTCTGGTGTAGAATTTAATACATTTTGGAATATGGCCGTAACGCAACATGTCGAAAATGTGAAGCACCGTAAATGCAAATAAATGGATACAATACCACAGTCTTTTGTCATAGCTTCTTGTCTCATTGGCAACCCCACACTAGTGGTAAGCAACCCACATTCCTTTCGATATTGACCTCACCCTCTCATTTTGCCTTGGCTTTCTTCTTACACCCCCTGCTTTGGTGGCATTAAGTCGTGAGGGCAGGGATGGCATGGTGCGATCCTCCAGTCACACAACCACCAACAAGTCTCAGATGCTGGCAATGCCGCAATATGGCTTGCGAGACAACCTCATCCGCTGCGAGCTGCTAAAGAGTGAGGACCACTACACAGACTTGGAAAACTTCACGTAAGAGACGCTTTCCTTTGCTTCTATATTGGATGGAGTTGACTGCCACCATCTATAAATGACCGGGCAGATTGAGATCTGAAGTATTTGTGCATAGTCTACCAAAAGCCTACGTCAAGCAGGTTTCAGCAGGTGCATCTGAATTTCGCCCTGGGTTAGAAGAGAAGTGACTGAGTGTTTATGCACCGCATCGCCATCTACTGATGGATCTGTGCACAATCTATGCATCCTAGAGCAAAACTGTCGTGTTCCCCTCCGCTTCCATGCACAAGAGGGTTAAGGCATAAGGCCCTGCTGACGGAACGGGGTTGGCAAAGGATTCCGAGATGGGGGTGTAGTGTCAATAAA
Source organism: Galaxias rostratus (assembly GCA_036024795.1). Taxonomy (NCBI): domain Eukaryota; kingdom Metazoa; phylum Chordata; class Actinopteri; order Galaxiiformes; family Galaxiidae; genus Galaxias; species Galaxias rostratus. The sequence goes on along the minus strand of JAVQJS010114353.1, from coordinate 2,154 downwards.
CAACCTGCCACTGTGACAAAAATACTTTATAAGGCAATGTCTGTATAAGGCAGAGTCTGACTTTGTACTTCCTCTCTCCCCGTCTCTTAAGTTTTTTCCTTGGCACATACAATGTGAATGGCAAAACACCCAAGGAAAGCCTCTGGCCCTGGCTAGGCTCGACCCCCTGCCCCCCAGACTTGTACTGCGTGGGGTAAGACATGTCTTATCACATCGCCCCGTTTCTCCTCCCACACACACACTCACCGTCAACCCATAGATGTGTGACCATCTAAACATTTTTTAAAAGAAACTTTAGACATAGCCATCAGCCATGGAAGTTGAAAGTGCAAGAGTTTGAGGTCCTCCCTTCAATTTGTGTTTCCGTAGTTTCCAAGAGCTTGACCTCAGTAAGGAGGCCTTCTTCTTCAATGACACTCCCAAGGAGCCTGAGTGGATGAAGGCCGTTTCAGATGGGCTGCATCCAGACGCCAAGTATGCCTTAGTAAGAGCCTTCTTCTCTCTCTCTTAGCCATGTGTGCGCTGTACCTCAAAATGTCTGCCCTGTGCAACGTACGGCAGTAGGGAAGTGGAATTTAAAGGGAGTATGCTCCTTATTAAGGACGCAACGTATCTTTTTGTACTGCTGCTCTTTATAATTCATCAGCTTATGTTAATGTTATGAAACCGTTTTATTGTTTAACATAGTGTGACAATAATGCTGGTGAAGCTATACGAGCCTTTTAGGGTAGTTGGTGTTTCAGAGGTTATTGCTTTGTGAAAGGGCTTGACATGAGTGCTCAACTCTTTCTTGTTGTTTGATTTAATATACTTCCTCTTTCTCAGAATTTGAGAAAGATTGTTAAAGCCACTTCCTCTCCCAAGGCCGAGACATTTTTAACACAGCCGTCCTTGGCATCCTCATATTAAGCTAATTAAACTGAACAGTATTTATTTTTCTTATTTGTTTGTGGTTGGCATTTCACCCCTCTTGCTAATTACCACAATCATGCTATCCTCCATTTTACTATGGTGTGGGTGTTTTGCAATGGGAATTTAGGAACTCCAATCAAATGTATCCGTATAGCACATTTCATGCACAAAGGCAATGCTGAAATAAAACTAAAGACCCAAAGATAATTTGGGTAATTAAGTAAGTAATTGCTAAGAAGGAACCATTCACCCAAACACAAGAGAAAACAATTAATTGTGAACTAAAAAGCAGTCAGGCTTGGAACAACTCTTAAATTGTCTAGAAGTTGGTTTCAGCTATTTGTTGTATTGTAGCTTAACACTGCTTCACTTTCTTTGTCTTAACTCTGGGGACTGTTAGACCCCAGAGGAGCCTATCCCAGACAACACAAGGCGAAAGGCGGGGTACACCCTGGACAGGTCGCCAGTCTATCACTGGGCCGACACATAGGGACAGACAACAACTCACACTCACATTCACGCCTACAGATAATATGGAGTCACCAATTAACCTGCATGTTTTTGGACAGTGAGAGGAAACTCACGCAAACACGGGGTAAACGCACTCCAGGCCTAATTCAAGATTTGTATCATGCATCAGCATCAAAAAAAAGTTAGTATTATTTGACAAGAACATTTAACCTTTGCTTAGTGTTTTATGTAATCCAACTGCAACAGCGAAACTGAGAGTTGACTATGACCAGCTTACAACTACTTTAGCAAAGATGTTGGCATAGGCTACAGTCTTTCTAGTATTCATTTATGTGTGTATAGGCTTATGAGCAAGTTTGTTTTCATTCAGATATATGATAAGCCTTTGTTTAGTTAGATTATTGCCATGGATACCCACCTTTCTAACTTAGCTTTTCCTTCTCAGCACCAAAGATAATTACCTTAGTTTTTTCCTTATTTTACCAAATATGGGCACATCCTGACATTGATTTGCTAAATGCACTGACCAAGTGATTCTATAGCTCAGTGGTAATTTGGTGAAAAATCTATGTATAATTTTGTGTAATCTCCATGGCTGTGGTAGGCAATATTGCTATATTGCATACATTGAATTTGGGTGAACACGTGAAGATTGACCACAGAAAGTGCAAAAATTTACGCCTAAGAGACTCCACATATAAATTTAGTTTGAGATAGTACATTGTTGTCAATGACACAACGTAGTTCCTGTTTTTTAGATACAACTTAAAC